>JANIJG010013525.1:19594-49014 GCA_024611175.1 Megaceryle torquata | reverse complement strand
TTTCGTACCCCTGTCTTAGAAAAGTACCGGATAAACGGAATTCCGAGTCCAACTGCATTAAACCCCACCCCCCCCCCCCCCCCAAAAATCAACCAAAAAGTCTTAGCTGCAGTTTCATAATGTATCCCCAAAATGACCAAAGGCAGAGAATAAAAATTCCTTATTTCACTGAACTCAAATAATCAACCTCCCATTAATTTCCTGGGGAGAAGTCTGAACCCAGGAATCACAGCAAGAGGCAGTGAAGGCTAAGTAGCAACAGATGGGCATGACACAAGCACTCATGCTGGAGCTAGGTCTCTAGCCCACAAGATGATGTCCCTGTCACACATATAGCATCAGGAAGCCTGTAAGTAAATAGAATTAATCATCACAATATTCCTCCTTTTTCTTTTTGGTTTCTTTTTTTTTTTGATTGTTTGTGTTTTGCTTGGTTTTCTGTTAAAAATTTTGGAGGAATAAGATGTTGTCTACAATAGCTGCAAAAGAAGGAACATTCAGACCTGAATCTTATATCTTTGACAAATCTCCTTGTGGACCAACTCAAAACTTGTTTTGTAGAATTGTTTGCTGTTGCCTGTCATCTCTGAGAGACTTGAGTACTTGGAAGCTGCAGCAGAGGCTTTCCCTAAAGTCTCAATATTTAGTATTTCATGAAAACATCAACTTTCATTTATAAATTTAATCTTCAGTCCTTGAGCTGGCAGGAGAAAGACTGACACAACTGCAACTAAAAGGATCGCAATATAAAAAATAAGTCTGAAAATATTCACTTTAAAAAAATAGGAAAATATATTTGATTAGGCATAGCAGACTCTGTCTAAAAGCTTGGCATGGGTAGCACTGTGCCAGACTAGAGCACCTGGAGTAAGCACACATTGCTGGTGGGATGCAGCAAGAAACAGACCTCATTCACATGTATGAAACCAGGCAGAGCAGGTGAAGAGAAATTGATTAATTAAGAGCACAGATATTAACAAGATCAATGATGAAATCTAAAACTGCAACTGACAATAGCCAGTAGGAAAATTATTAATACTCAGGTGCACCTAAGCTTAATTTTCTTTCCCTGTTTCCACAGTGAAAGATAACCATAAATTCTTTAAATAAATCTTAACCACAGTGTCACACACTGAGCAGCATGTGAACCTTAGCGACAGGGAGGCAGCGTCTTTGTGGCAGCAGCTGCTCTGTGCCATCACGCTGCTAATTATTTAAAACCTGGTGTTAGAATTCACGGCACAGTACAGTTTATCAGTCCAAAGTAAACAACAAGAGAGACACGTCTTTGTCCTAGGAAATTATGACCAATTTGTGGAAATGTGACTTCTCTCACTCTCAGGGGTATTTTGGCTCTGTGACATGAAAAGGTGATGCTGTTTCATCCTGGTAATGGCCAGCTCTTCAGAGAGTGATAACAGGATGCTAATGTTCAAATACTGATGCAGAAGACAACATTTATTTTGGCCAGTCAGAACCAAAACACTGCCATTCATCCTTCCTACAGCTAGCAAACACAAAATGCAACCCATCCCTCTAAATACGTTAACCCTAATGCTTAATAAATGCACACAACATTCCACCACCCTTTAGTATTTCACACCTTAGATTTTGGCCATAGGTGAATGAAATAAAGTGCCCAGCTAGTGCTGGGCTAGTAATAAAGGAGTTAAAATCCTAACCACTAACAAAATAAGAAACAAAATACTTTGTTTCCTCCACTTTGCCACTGTTTTGTAATTTAACATTTACCATTAATTAATTACTGGAAGTCTGCATTAATACTCTTAACATTTAAACTAAAAGTTCAGCATAAACTCAGGGTCACTGTTCACAGCGCTCCCTGAGCAAGCAGTCTTACTGCTTCGAAGTAACCATGAATGTTAAAAGGCACAAGGTAACTATAATCGGGAAATGAAATACAAAAATCTAAAAATATCCCCATGATCTATGCATGTAGCCCTGGTGTCTGACAAATTCAATTAAATCTGTCATCCATCATTCCTACAATGTTATTGATAGAGACATAGAGGTATTGAATTTTAATTATTCAGCTAGTATTGATCCCACAATAATCTGGGGAAAATCATCTCAGGTTGTCAGTACCCCTAGGAGACAACAACTATTATCTAATTATAAATCACACTGTGTCATTTGATAAAAGGTTAGGGCTTTCTTTTTACACATTTTTGCAGTCAGATTCTCTTGTATAAATCAGAGTGACATGATTGCCTGCAAATGCTAATTATTTTCTTCCTATTGAGCATCTATTCCATTACCATGACGGACTCATAAAAATGAGCTCTTAGTGCATGTAGCAAATTCCCAGAGACGCAGCAACAATTAAGGAACCGGGATTTCAGATTTTTATTCTATATTGACCTTGAGCAAGCAATTGTAACGCTCGCAGGGTTTGCATTTCCCCCAAGGAGAAGAGTGGGACAATATTTGCAGTGCCCACTCTTGTAAAACGCTTTGAGATTCTCAGAGGAAAGCTGCTGAACAGCAGCAAACTTTATTTTTCAGATCTTCTGCAGAGACAAAGAGGCTGGATAGAAATCCTGCAGTGTTCTCCTTCCCTTCTAAAAATTGTAACATCCCTCTGCACCCCACTGCTGTCATTAGGGAATTGGGTGGCTGACACTATTGATCCATTTTCTTCTTCTCCCCTCAGATGTGATTTATCAACCCACTCAGGACAGCGTGAGGACACATCACCTTGCAGTGACAGTGGTGCAAGAGTGAGGGATGGCACCACAGGGCCACAGGCACACAAACACCCCACACCTATGCACAACACACAGCCAGGACTCCTGTGCCAGCTCCTGCTTGCCCATGCTGCATCTCCTGCCTCCACCCAGCTCATTTTGCTGTCTTCTCCCCTTCGTGGGTGGCAAATGGCCTTGTTTTCAAGTGACTTGTAAGAAGAGATGCAAGACACTTTCTTGCTGCCCATTCTCATGTCTCACAATGCCAGGAAGCTTATTCTTAGGGGTAAGTAGTGTTCCCACAAGTTCACCCCATTGCCTCCAGCAGGGCAGCACAGACAGATGAGCAGAGCTATGATATACTGCTGACAGAACAAAAACTCCCCAAAGTTTGAGGTCAACCTGCATTAGTCTGCAGCCCTGAAATAACCACTCAAGGAAGTCTCCAGCAGTCCCTTACAGACACTCCTCCTTCATTCTTTTTTATTTGGAAAAGACATCCCACATCCAAACAGACCCTTTATGAAAGCAGGTGACTGGTGCCGAGAGGAGGAAGCGCGCATTCCTGAATCACAGGGACATTCCCAGCAACCAGCTTTCTCCTTTTATGACAACTAGCTCTTGGCTCAAGCACCCTCTGCTGACCAACAGCTACAGCACTATTGGGCGGGCAGAGAAGTACCAGCCTATTTACTGCTTCAGAGATCATAACCAGCTTCACGAGCTCTGCTGAGAGACCCAAGGGCAACCAGTGCAGCTCCCAAGTAAGGCAGTCAGAGAGAATCTTTACACACAATCCAATAGCATGTGACAGACGGTATCCCTGCAGGGTACATTTATGTATAAGGAAAGAGGGTGATAAAAGTGCCTGATCATTGCTCCCTAAAATACAATGACTTAAACAACTGCAGCAATGGTCTGTAATAAACGCACCATTCAGTGCCATTTTGGGACTCCTTCCCCCTCCCACCCCCACCCCGTGCGTGCCTTGAACTTTACGATACAGAAATAAGGATAAAATAAATGAACATCGACAAACGGCCTAAACTGAGAACATGAAATCTGAAAGGGAAGGTTAAATATTTAGAAAACTGTAAATGTCCTCCTTTAGATTTGAATTTTATCTGATTTGAAAATGTCACTATTGAGTCAAGGACAATTTAGAGACTAAAGAAACTTTTCAGCTGAGACAAGGGACATTTTGGAAAATCAGGTTCAAATGAAAAACACACACGAAAGCTATCACTTGGCACTCATTGCCATCTGCAAGCCCTGAGTGGGCACTGGGACTCACTTTATTTTGTCAGAGGACATTTTTACACTTGTACTGAAGACCTCCAAAATTGTGACATTTTCTGCAGCTAATGGACTTCAGACACTCCACAGGGAGACTGACTACAGTCCTCCATTCCCTAACACTGCCCTGAACTGATCTTTCAGAAAAAAGGGCGATACATTATTAGCAACAGCCTTAGATTAGCACCAAACCTAAGCACTTTTGCAGGAGTGAGAGACAGCCAGGGTGCCCCTGTATATGCTACTCCCAGAGATTTATAATCCAATAATACCTTAGGTTTTAATACCATAGGTCTTTGGGGGATTGAATTCTAGTTTGAAGGGAGAACTGGCATGGAATAACCCAAAGACTTCCTTTCGTTTCATTTCACTTCACAGAAAGCTAAAACATCAGGTAGCATTAAAAGCTCCTCTAGCCAGCCTTTGCAAACCCACTCCTAGCACGTCTAGGTGAAGTCCACACTGTGTTCGCTCCCAATTGCTTATTCACTCCTCTTTTTCATTCCTCAGCTACCCCAAAACTCTCTCACACAATGCACTGTGACAAGCCACTACAAATATGAGTAGAAAATCCCCACTGTGATCCTTTTATGCTACCAGACACCTCTCAGTCACTTTTCAAACCTGAGCCAAATTCACCTCAATCACCTAAAAAAAGAAACCTGTATGTCCTAAGCCACTGCTGCCCTAAGCCACCTTGGTTCCTTTTAAATACCTCATTTTATGACTCCTTTATATCTTTATAGGTCGTTTCTATTTTCAGTTCTGGCTTTATACAGTGTCACTCTTTGCCATAATTAATCTCATGTGTTCATAAATACCAGTGGTTTTTATTTCCATGGATCTTAACTTCTCATTTTGCTTCTGTTTTAGGGTATTCTATGTTGTGCCAAAAACATCAGGAACAATAAATATACTGGGAAACACACAGTCTCAGCAGGTTGTACATTTGTGTGTAGTTATTCTATTAGCATGAATAACACAAAGTCAAAACGAGCATCCAGAAGACCCCTAAAGGAAAACAACACCAAGAAATGCCAGGCTCGCCATACACCATTTCTTCCTGTTCTGCTTGCAGAAACATTTGTCTTTTCCATGGCCCAGTTCTACCTGTCCGATCCCACTTATAACTCTAGATTGGACTTGCACACCCGTTTATCACAGATTGACAGCTTGTGGGTGGTGCTGCAGAAAAAGCGCTATTTCCCTCTCTGCCTGGCAACCCAGATAGCTCAGGTCTGACCTAAGAAGAAAAGCTGTATTTTCTCACACTCTGAAGCCCAAAACTGGTATGCCTAGCAACAAGGGGAAAAACGTGTGACAAAACACAGTAGAAAACCCACCTGCTAATTCTGAGGCAAATGCAACGTTGCAAAGAAACACATATTTTAAACAATTCAAGAGGGTTTCAAAACCTGAGGGCCTGAGCAGTTTGAAAAGTCCACATGATTGAAGGCTTGATTTATCCCAGACAAATGACTACACTCCACAGGCAGTACAAAAACCTACCAACAAGCAATGGCAGCTCCAGGTGCACAGAAAATCTGCATCTAACCAAAGGTGAAAATAAAGGAGAAATTAAAGCAGGACTGTGAAGTATCTGGCTTGGTGAACTTTCCCAGAGAGGCCATGCATCAAATCCTGTACTGTGCATGAATGTGGTATCAGACCCAGGCAACATGTAACATTTTCTCACCATTGAGACACTTGTTATTGTTTCACATGTCTAATTTTGTGTGATTTTTTTTCTTGACATTTAAGCTCCTACTCAGTCACATGTATTTTAAACCTTTTGATTATACCAGTGTATTTCAATATTCTGTAAATCAATGATTTAGAGATTAACAGCACAAATAAAAAAAAAGATTTCCAAAGGGTTGATGATAATGTTTGGTAAATACCAAAGGAGATATTATCAGTGGTTTAGGGTCCTGCTGTTTAACAGTAGCTTGTGTACTTCCCCCAGAAATGTTGCTGCTACATCTCAGCACATCTTCATATGCACTTGTATTCCTAGAATATGTGATATGATCACTTCAAAACTGTGAATGTCTCAGCAGAAGTTATTGAGTAAAACACTAGATGTGGCAGCCCAGAAAAGCAAAATGACCTATACTGGCCTTAAGCTTCAGGACTCTATAAAACTGCCCATAAAAACCTCTCTATCTTTTTTTATAATGTTCTTCTGAAGACTTCAGCATTACCATCAAAAAGCTAAACTGAAAAAAAATTTCATTTATTTCAACAAAACAATCTTAACATTATGGAGATAAAAAGGAAATAACCAGAAAGCTACTTTCTGCTGAAATAAAACATTGATAGAAAAGGTGTAGTAATGTTTACAAACAGTAGCAGCACATTTTTTAAACCAACACATATCTACATTCTAGTCAAAGCCTGACTTTGCTGGAAGAGCATACCAGGTTTTTTTCAACTAATATCTCTACAATCAAATGATCTGATTTAGTGCTGTACATATTGAACAAGTAATCAGATCCAGAAAAAAAGAGCCCCTCAAGCAAACTAAGTGGTTTTCTGATGTCCTTGCTGACAATGCTCCTAAGAATCACTGTTCTGAGAAACAGAACAGGCCCATGAATTTATTCCTCTTGTAAAGGCTGTTGGCCAGCTCTCCCACACCACCACATCCATGCAGCCAGCGCTGCAGGAAGAAGATCCAACAGAATCAGGAATATGTACAAGGTACAAAATGGATGGCCAGGGCATAGCCCCAGGCCCTTGGTGTAGCTCCCTGGATAATGCATTGCTCTAAACAAAGGGAAAAGCATTACTGGATGATCAATTTATCCTCATTCACTACAGGGAGATGATGAGCCAGCCTCATCATCCATGATGCAACACTTCTCAGCTTGCCTCGGAAGGAAAAAGGCCATTCTCATGTTCAAATCACATCTGTTATTACTAGTGAAGATGCCAATACAGCACGCAGGTCGAGAAACATTCTCTGGGGTGAATGATGTTATGGCTTCAGTGTCACAGAGGCTCTGAGAAAGAACCCACCAAATCTGACAAAGCTGATTTCAGAAAGATAAAGGCTTTTAAGAATGTCCCATAATGACAGAGCAGGTTTTGAGGCACCACCACTTTTAGTGAGGATGTGGCCTTAAGCGAGAACTTTATGAATTTTCATAGAGCCAAGCAGGGTCCTATCTGTGCAGTAACCACTTTCACAGCAGAATTCACCAAGCATAAAATTGCTTTCTGCTTCATTTATCTGGAGGCAGAGTGGACTAACCCATGTTCAAATCCAGGTTTTTCCCACACCCTTCTGCAGCTTCCTCAAGTCTCACACAATGATACCACTTCTCTCACTGAACTACACTGTAATTTCCATTTTACATCTAGAGCTGAATTCAATAGTTCCAAGCTAAAGTTCCTAAAAAGGGACACCAAAATTAAAAATTCTCCACATATAAAATGCAATCTTTGCTGCCTGAATCACAGCAAACCACCATTCTTCAGCTTCTTGTACTGGCATTACTGGGTCAGCTCAAGGAAAGCCACGTGCTCCAACTTCATTCACAGTTTGCTGGCTGAAACCTCTGTGAGAGTTCCTATTTCCCCTATATCTTAGCCCACACCCTGTGAGCTTTGACTGATCTTCAGAGCCTTATCTGAGATTTCCTAACCCAATTCTATGAACTATGGCGCTGTTTCTCATTTCCCTGATAACCACAGCTGCTGCTGGGAGATTCTCCAGGTCTGTTCTGCATACCACCAGGTGCCTGTTACACTTCAACATCCTTCTCCAGTGCTTCAACTGCATTTTCAGAACTCCTTGAGTCTTCTTTATGGCTGAAACCTTGAGGGACCACACATATCATTTAGTGGGTTGAGATGATCTTATTTACTGTCTTGTTCTCAAAAATTCTTCCACCACAGGACAGGATAAAAAACACACAAAAAGCAACAGCCTCCATCACCCCAGAATGAACAAGGACAGCACAACCTTGACTGTATTCAAGTTATGTTTTATGGCACAGGAGGGGAAATGGAAAGGACACCATTTCAAGCATAACGATAAGCTGCATGAATTAGCTGAGGTGTTTGCTATAAAATGACTTCTTTCTATCTCTGAAAGTATTTATAAATAAATTAATGCAGTTTGTGGGTTTTTCCCCCTCCTGATGGCTTATGCTGCTGCCACACTCATTTGACCCATTTATCTACTACAGCTGACCTGTGCAGGAACTTCTGCAGTAACCCCATCTTCTCTATCTTTTCGTCATAAATCCACCCCAAACTGCAACATGGTGAAAGAGTTCTGTCACTCAACTTAGATGCAGCCAGAGATCCAGTTATTCTGAATCCTCCAGGATTACTTTGTTCAATCTGTTTCACTCCAGGGATGAAGAATGAATGCTTTACATTCGCTTTCTTTTTTTTCTTTCCTCCCTTTTCTATGTCAAAGGAAATGAAGCCACATCCATTCCAATTATTACTACTATCTAAAACCTTTCCAATAACAAGGCATATAGACAGCTAAACATGCACAAACTAATCAGCTTTTACTGCCTGATAAAGTGTCACACTTATCATGTTCCCTGATCAGCAGAGCTTATTAGTTCACTGCATATGAGGGTCACAAATTTGCATCTATTATCCACTGTCTGGAGATTTAAAAGCTTCCTGTTCTGCAAAGATTATCCATCAATGGAAGTAATTCTTAAGGGAGAGAAAAGAATATGTTAGTTCAGTGGTAGCTTTGCTAGGCAGGCCTTGTTGGATTTATCATCTTAATCTATTACACTGAATGAAACCATTGCAGCTGGCTTTATCCAACTACTTCAGAACTGATTGTCAATGTATCAGTAATAATTGTCATAAACGCCTTTCTGAATCCTTAAGAACATAAGTCAAATGGAACTGCTTTTTCTTTGGTTTAACAATAGCTCATTACATACTCATAAAATCAAGTAGCTACCTGAGCAGATGTGAAGTACCTTTGGGTGGTACAGTGTCTGGCAATTAGGAAACTGCTTCATCCTGCCCGGCCATTGCCACGTCAGCTGAGACCCAGTCATGGAGGAAGGAAGCAGAGATGGAAAGACAGGGCAAGCTCTCACCCCTCTGCAGATCACAGGAAGCCAAGAGGATATGTCTTGCTCAGTTACCTTTTGAACAGATCAATTAGGGCTTTTCTTAATTTTACACCTTAGAGGAACAGAATAAAGGTGAAAAATCCTCTTTTAAAAGAAGTTGGCTAGAGCTTCCTATTCTACAACTCCACCCCTTGGGGTGAGGAAGCCCATGTCATCTTTGCTGTTCCGCTGTAGGCAGTGGCTCCCCCTGACCACAGTTTCAGTGCTGCAATGTGTCCTCTCTCTTCTAAGAAGTCAACATGAATTTATTTTTTTTTTTAATTAAAAGCCCTTTGTCACGTCCTAATCCACAAGGTGCTCTTGTGAGGTTCCTCCTCCTCCCTTTACCCCCTTCACAATTTAGCTGCCTCACGTGTTTTGGGATGTTTGTTAATGATTCACTCTTTCTCTAGAATACTGTATCTAATACGCTCTCCTCTTTAGCAATCCAGAAGTGACTCCTAAAATGTATAGCACTCCTCATCCCAAATGTACCATTTATCATACTTAATTTAATTTCCAAGAGATTCTGGGTACAACTTTCTGGCACAGGCCTATGTGGTGCCACACTCCACTGCATAGCAAGTAACCAACTTGTCATCTCAAGCATGTACTTTTACATACTAATGCATAGATAAGCAGTCAGTTTCCAAAAATAAATTACAGATAATCTTCATCTATTTACATATTCCAAGCAGGAGAAGGAACAACAGGAAATCAGAGCCAAATAGTTTATCTTGCAAGCATCAGGGCTAACCCACGTGGGGTACAATATTGTTGCTTCAATCTGGCTCAATTTTATTTTCTTGATAGGGCCAGTCTCCTTTCCTTCTCATTATTACCTTCAGCCAGAAGAGGGGAAGAAAAGAAAAAAAAGGAGGGGGAAGAAAAAAAAAAAAAAAAAAAAAGCAGCTGATCCTTATTCAAGCCATGAATCAGCAAACAGAAGATAGTACATGAGCATTTGAGCTGGCATCTTCCCTAAAGAGATTAATTGTGGCAAGCTTGCTTGGCCTTCTGCCACTTTATACTCCTGCATAACAATCTCTGCATGGCATTTCCATTTGCCATCCTGCCCCTCCAAATGAGCATAAATTGTTAGTGTAATTGTGCTCTCTAACAAGTTGAAAAGAGGGAATTAGCTGCCCTTTACTTTCTGCTCAGGTCAGCTAATCCTCAGGGTGGTCAGACAGGTTGCAGAGACAATGTTGTATTGAAAGCACATCAGGTAGACGGAGGGGTGAGTCCATTATCAGCACTTGTACAACCTGCCTCCAAATCCAGAGGCAGGACTGGGGAGAGGGGGACAACGGAAGCAACAAGGCTGGTGGGTGTATGAGCAAGCCTTCCATAGGCCTACAGCAATGGAAAGGAAAGATGAAGAATTATATTCATTCTCTCACTGATCTGCTCAGAACAAATGGGACTACAGATAGAAAGTGTCAAAAAATGAGGTGGTAACTGGCAAAGAAATTATCAACTGTATTTTCAAAGCATATAAAATGATTGGCCCCTTTCTCCTATCCCTTTCCATATTTCCAAGCAGAAATGCTAAACAGAGTCATATTTGAGTAAAATAACATAAAAACAGCAAAGCCCAACATGCTTCAGGTGACACCTATTCAGGAACAAGTAGCACTGGTGCTGCTTCTGAATAGACACCTTCTTGGGCTAATGCTGCACCTCCCTTACTTATTCCAGTTTCACAAATACTGGTCTGATCATCACTGAACCAAATCAAAAGCTGTACCAATCACAGGGCACATCTTTCTGCTGGTCAGTGAGTTCCAGGATTTCTGGCAAGACCATGAATTCTCCATAAGGGATTTTTTGTTAACCAGTAACAAAAAATAAAGCAGCAGAAACATCTAGTTAATTCTCCATGATCATATGCTTCAAAGTTGTGTGACAAGCGAAATATGGACCAGGCAGTAAAAACTTTGTTGTGATAAGCAATACTTTCATGTTTTGTTAGATACCCCTTTGCCAAGTATGTCTATCATTCGTAAAGGCACAGCCCTGTAACAGGTGGAGGAAGAGAAATGTTAACTCCATCATACAGGTACAGCTGAGCAGCCCAGCAAATTGTGCAATAAAATATCATTATTGGTTATAATCTAATTCAGACAACTGACCTGTGCAGTTCAAGTACTGCCATCCTTGCTCCCAAGGGACTTAGAGTCATGAAAAAATTACAGTAATTTTTCTAGTACATCTCTTCTACTTCTAAAACACACAAACAAACCATGTATTCTCTATTTGTGGACCTCAAAAGAGAAAGGTGGGAAAACATAATTCTCTCCAACTTAGTGACTGGGAAGCTAAAGCAAAAAGGACTGCTCTGCAACTGTCACACAAAGAGCAGCCAGTGGCTTGGTATCTCTGCCCTCTGCTTCAGCAGATTATTCTTCACGTTGTGCTGCCCCTTGAGACTAGACAACTGAGTATTTATAAGGGAAGAGCAGAAGTATTTAGATGAGAACATTAAGTAGAAAAAAAACCAAACAACAACAACAAAACAACAACAGACTGCAAACAAACAGACAAAATCTTTTTACAAATTGGAAACAAACCACCCCTGGTGTCAGATAGTCTGCAGCCAAGGTACCATGCCACTCTCTCAGGTCCTTTTCACCTAAAACTACTTAATTCCAGGGCGGATTTAACTTTACAGGTTTAATTCAGTCTGTGAAGGTAACAAAGGATAAGCTGTTCATTGAGACCATTTCTCTTCATGGCTTTGCTCATGAGACTTGAGCCTAGTTCTGCCCTGGAGAAGAGACACTCCAATCTCTACTGATAGCAAAAAATACTGCAAGATATAAGTCCCAGTTTAATTGTGACTATTTAAATCACTGCAAAAATAAACTCTTTTCCCAAGAGCTTCATGAAGCAAAATGGAAGTTGAAACTATTTTTTATTCAAGTAAACAAACTGGAAGAGCAGACAATCTTGTTAATGAAAAACATTGAAAATAGCTGAAAGAATAATTCCAAGAGTTGCAAACACGGCACACTGAAGAGTATGGAGCGGCAGCTGATTAGCAGTCTCATCATTATTTTCTAATGGTGTGTAATTAGTGGTTTCTTAAAGGAGATGCACATGGCATTTCTTGAAACTAAGCACAGGCTCCATTTGCTCAAGACATGGGGCTTCATTCTTATCTCTCAAACATGTTGCAATGCCAGGATGTGCCCTTTCTAAGGCTGTGTTCTCAAATAACTGCTGCACCACATTTCAACACCACTAGGCTCATTCTCTGAAAAATCTTTTAGAATGTCACAGAAAGGAGCCTTTTTTTAACATTTCAGTCATTATCTTTTAGTAAAAGGGAATGCATAATACCAAGAGTGTATTTGCCAAGGAAGCTGGCTGATTTATTTGAATATTTGCACAGCTTTTGCAGCAAATCTCCTTCACTGTTTCTTCTGCGTTTTCAGATCAGAGAAAAAAACACAAGTATTTCAGTAGCATACAAATGGAGCAAACAATACCAGCCCCAAGGGAGTGGCGAGTAAGAAAAAGCATAAGAATACACACACACAAGAAGAACAGAAATCAACTCTTTTAACTGAGGGAAACATTTCATGCAATCATGGAGCTAATTGCAGCAAAGTCTGAACAAAACAACACCATATCACAGAATGTCAGGGGTTAGAAGGGACCTCAAAAGATCATCCAGTCCAATCCCCCTGCCAAAGCAGGGTCCCCTAGATTAGGTCACACAGGAACAGGTCCAGGTGGGGTTTGAATGTCTCCAGAGAAGGAGACTCCACAACCTCCCTGGGCAGCCTGTTCCAGGCTCTGTCACCCTCACTGTGAAAAAGTTTCTCCTTATGTTTCCATGGAACCTCCTATGTTCCAGCTTGTCCTGTTGCCACTTGTCCTATCATATTGCTTTTCTCAGTGATGTCCAATAAGATCTCATATTGCTACAGATCAGCAGGATATACCTTTTCGCTGAAGAGTTTAACACTGTGCTAAACGTTCAGAGATACTGAATGAAGTGACCTTAGAACCAAAAAGTCATCTTACTGCTCACATTACCAATTATCTCAATCTATAAGAATTTTTTTTTTCCATGCCAATGTGAGCATTTTGCATCAATGTTGGAAACGTCACTGCGCATCCCAACACGCAAATAGAGGGTGCCCATGTGTAATTTCTGACTGGTTGATTCTCCCCACAGCATGTTTCTTTGTACAAGAGAGGCATGAAGCTTCCACACCGAGGTCCTCCAGAATGAACTACTGCTATCCAAATCTGAAGACAAACACTTCAAATGGCACGGAGGCTTCATTTTGGGAAAATCACATGGATGGAAGAGTTTTCAGCTTGGAAATTCCCACAGAGAATGAAACTGGGACTTGACCTAGGTCTAAAGAAACTTGGAAATGACCCATTTTTGTTTTGTTTGTTTGTATCTTACACGTCACAAACACCACCTCTCACCTCACCCAAGTATTTGTGAGAAGGAAGAGCATGAAGGCTGAAAAGCTTTTAAGTATTCCAAACTATCCTATTTGCAATTGCTTTTTCATTTGGAAGTGTCAAATCACCTACCTGCAACTAATTCCAGGAACAGCCATGGAAAAGGAATCAAATGACACTGCTTTGGTACCCCTTGCTCACAGAGAAAAGCAATCAGCCCTCCTGGGAAAGCTTGGCTGGGGAGAGAGGAGATTACATCTGGGGGCCATACCCTCCTCCAAAACCTTTCCTGCAAAGCCCAGGCATGCAGCTTTGCTTGTGATGCTGTTTTTGCCATCTCAGAGCAGGAATGATGGAAGCAAGCAGAGGTTCACAGGGACAGAAAACTGTTTCCTCTTGTATTCCTGCACAGCCATTTAGAGCCTGACTTTGATCCCCAAAGTTTCATACAGATAAACAAGAAAGTCGACAGCTCAAATTATTTCCTTAGGTAGACATCAGAACAGAAGTGAAAATACCAAAGCTAAGGGAGAACAGAGCTGAAAGCCAGGAGACAGCAGCTCTGAATAGCTTGGGGTTATCTTTTACACATTCCCTTTACAATCTGTATTACCAACTTTTCTGTTGAGATATACCAGAATTTTGCATCTTGTCAGGTATTTGAGGAAGCAAAGCATGTCTAAGTACATAACACCATATTCTATCTAGCAGAAGACTTTATTCTACTGGCAGAACTATGAATTTTTTAACTTCTTTAAATTGGATGTGCAGCAGTGATTAAATGTCTAACTAAACTTTCACTTCAGGCAGTTGGAAAATGCTCTAAAAATCGTCTATCAAAGTGATGAAGCGAAGGACAGTCAAGTGCAGTAAGGGGTATCCACATGTGCTACCAGCAGTGTCTCACCTGACCGGAAGGGGCACCACAGGTTTTTTTTCCTATAAGGCCTCCAGGTACAGCAGTCGGCCGTACTGCAGAGATCAGGTGCTGCAGCAGGAAGGGCTGGCTACTGGGCAAGACACACACGCCTGAAGTCCTGCTGGGACACCATGTTTTCAACCCTGAGCTTAGAAGAGGACCTTCTCCCACTTCCTCCACAGAGCAGCAAAGTTACAAGGGAAAAGAGGCTGCTCTTAGTGACATGATCCAGTGAGGAACAGCCAGTGGTGCTGGGCACACAATGCCTGATAGTGATGGTATTTTTGTTTTACCTGGGAACACAATGCAGACTGGGGCCTACAGATACTGCAAGATCAGTCTGTCTTTTGTGCTATATTGTGGAAAAGACCGCTACAGCTAAGGAACCACTACCCTTTTTAAAGGTGGGACCTATAAAAAAAATAAAGTCCCTCTTGAAGCGCTTCATTCACACCCATACCCTTGGGGTTCTAGCAAGACTTCTGAAACCAGAATTCATGAGAAGCAAAGCACCTCAATGTAGAAGTAGAAAACAAATGGATCTACTGTTTAACTCACCCTGTTGTTGACCCAGGAAGCTCATTACAATTCTGAAGACTTTCCTTTTGACTTCGGGCAGCTCCCTTACAAGCACAGCCACAAATTAATTTGTAGCTAAAATCAGGTATTGCAACCTTATGCCTTGAGGTCTTTGTGTGGGGCTCTGAATCCAGCCCTTTCTTCTACATTGGCTGCATAATACCCTGGGAGCAAGACCAGGCCAGCATGAATTTTGGCACAGAGAACACAGAGATCCTACAGCGGGGATCACACCATCTCAGCTCTGTGAAAGCAGAGGTAGTCTGGGCCAAAACAGAACTCTTAGTGCTGGAAAATGAAATCACAATAATGACATGAGTGAACTATAAGACTTCAACCATCTTCGGCATTAGGTGACATCTACGCAGACTTCAAGGATCATCATTTTGGATGGGGCACCCAAATCCTCACTAAGCACCTATCCTCAGCTTGGGGGGCTCCAGTATCAATCCTTTGTCCGCAAAAACCAGTGAACAGAGTTTGCCTGTTTTGTGGGAGCCTGTGGGGATAGTACTAAAATATAGGAAGAGCATCAGCCATAAGTACCCGTGAAATCCTGGAATCCAACAAATTATATAGTAGTGTATAAAAAGGTTTTGTTGGCTTAGAAATAGGGTATCCTGCTGGTGAAAATTATTTCTGTTTTACAATGTTAAAAATCTTTCTGTGCAGCAGCATATACATTTTAAGACCAATTATTTTTAATGACTGTTTGCTTCAAGATGTAATACAACTGCTATTACTCTAATTACCCATTATTACTGTAACAGTATTCAAAAACTACAGTATTCAAAAGCCACAAGCTACTCAGCAAACAAAAATTCTTTTCTCGATGGGCCGTGGCTTTCATTATTGTGCCCTTCATGCAATCACTTACTGCTACTGCCTCATTCTTCACAGATATTTTCTGCCGAAAAGAAAAAAACAAACAGTGAGTTAATCAGGATTAAACTTCCTTTCTTTGAGTCCCTGCCATTCGGATCACTCTGTCCCTACCCAGATCAGTTGGCCCTGTCTGCCCTTCCAGGCTGTGCTCGTGGCATTATTCTGCCTATGCCGTACCTGAGACAACAGGAGAGAACATAAAGCAGGCTCCAAGGCACTGATCGAAGAGACGCCTCCTGCCTATGTAGCAAAAAGCTGTTGATGGAAAAGATCTCAATGAGCCGCTCGTGGGCTGTTTGCAGCAGAGCCACAGGTGTCCTCCATGAACAGCAGGCAAGGAGGCGGTGGGAGACGCTCTGCAAGGACCAGGGGACTTGAATCCTACTTTTATCATAGGATTAGATATTACAGCTACTGTGGGCCAGCTGGTTTTTATAGAGGAAAAAAAGAGGCAGCACAGCACCCCTCTAGGAATACACTTAGCATGACAAGCTCATTTATCCCCAGCAGTTGTTTACCACTCTATACCTTTCCTGCAGCAAGTGAGACAAAAGACAGGATTTGAATGTGAAATGGCTTAAACATTACAGTAGAAATGGAAGTGGGTGTGGGGATGCCCAGATTGCCTCCACAGATCTACTCTTCTTCTCTTGCACCTCAGCAGTCCTCTACAGACAGAGTATGCAGTGGGATAGCCTACTAATGACAGGATTAACGCTGAACCTCAGCTTTGTGAGACCTCAGGATGGGAAGGGCTACTGACCATCACTGTGCAGTTTTGTTCATTCTCCACAAGGAAGTTTCCAGTCTCCCTGATCTTTGGTAGGATCAACCTCATGCAACCAGTATGCACCACTGCTGGTGTGGCGAACTGAAGTCACCAAGGCTGTGACCATACACTTAGTGGCACGGTTATGGTACTCAATGAGCCAGACTAAAATCTCAACACTCACAGTAGCCCAAATCCCTCACTCCGCTGGCCAGATCCCATCTGTTAACTTATACTCACTGCATGGCCCTCCCATCCACTTCTGACATGCACCAATCCTGAGAAAAGGAAATCCAGAGAGGACAAAAAAAACCAAAAAAAACCCCAAAACAAAAAAACCCACCCCACACAAAAAAAACCCCAAACAAACAAAATAATAATAAAAAACCCCAAACAACAACAAAAATAAAAGAACACCACACCAAAAACACCAACCTCCAAAAACAGGTAGCTTGGCCAGATCAATCACAGGTGGCCCAGGAGTGCCCCTGTCCCTAGACACAGGGGACAGATAATTTACACACCTGAAATGGAACTAGCAGAAACCCAAAGTAAAAAAAAAAAAAGCAGGCATTTAGAATCAACAGCTAGAGCATATCTGATGCAGACTGGCTGAAATCTTTCCCTATTTGCTGGTGCTCTGCGGCTTCAAGAGATGTGCATATCAAGTAACAAAAAACAATCAAAAATTCCTATGAACACCTCTACTATTACTCATTTAAACCCAACAAACTACATGGCCCTGGTTTTCAACATGGCACGTCCATGAGGCCCTTCTGTCTCCCTGCCTTTGGCTGAAAAGGCAACTCCATGCCTCAGTCTGTCTGGAGACAGGAGGTGTTTGATACCCATGTCTCTAGAGAGCCCCCAAGTGCCTGTTTGCTAACTTCAGGCATGAATGCATTTCTGTATTTCTTTTATACAATGAATTCATGCAAATCTGCAATTTCATTTCTAAATCGTGTACTTTCTAGTGACCGACTGCCACAAGTGACATCACTAGAAAAGGACCGACCATGCTGGGAGAGGCAGCACACATCTCTGACCTAGCAAAGCAAATCACATTCAAGAAGTACTCCCTGTCATTTCAGCCCCACAGTTGTACAGGAACCATCATTATAGATTATATTTACTATTATTTTGAGTAATTACACAGAGCAAAAGGAAAAAAAAACAAACAACTCAGTTTGTGCTTAAAAGATGAGAAACTGCACAGGAAGTTGAGAGCAGACCCCACTACAGCAGGTCAACTGGGGCCAGTACCCTGATTGGAGTCCTCAGGGGGAGGCATGGTGCCCCCCAGAGCAGAGTTTCCAGCCTGAGAAATAACCCAGCACTTGGGCTTCTCATGGCTGCAGAGCCCCTTGAGCCTGTTTACACTTCAAGAAACCTGGTTCCCTGGTGCACCCATTAAACAGTACCCAAAATCTCAGGAAGGAGAAAAGGGTAACACTTTCTTAAAGTAATATATTATTATTTGTATGTATTCTAGATATGCATACATATATTTGTATGTTTACTTTTGTCATATATATTTAAGCTACTATGAGACTATCCCCCTTAAGAATAACACTGAGAGGCACACTGAGAGGCACAGAGGTTTCACCAGTCACCTTGCAAGAAATCACGTGCTTTGGATATCAAGAAGCTAGATTTATAGAGTTGTTTTATTTTCACTAAGTTTTTCATGTGTTTCATAAAGCAGAACATGGTGTACTTTATTGCTTGTCTAGCATCTTTTGTACCAAAAAGATTTGAAAAATGTTTCACTGCCAATTACAGTTAACCAGCTTCACTCAAAGGCAGCAGAGCTAACAGTGGATGGACATCCACAAGCCCAGAAGTTCATAGGTAGATGAAAGATCTCAAAGCTCAATTACTTTTCATGGACAGAATTCCTTCTAACTATATCCTTCCCAGGAAGAAGGATCTGAAAGCTGAAAAGCTCAACAAAGATGACTTGAAAGGAAAGCTGTGAGCCAGGCTGGCTCAGGAAAAACATGTCATGGAGCATTCCCAGGCAGGGCACACAGGCCAAAGAAAAGTGGAAAGCTCTCCTCTTCCTTCAGTGTCCTCACAATGGCAAATACAGACCAGAACAATAAGCAGATTTAAGAGTCATAGTATAAGAGAGAAATAGGCTAGGGCAACACAGCAGGGAGATTTTTAAATGAGCAGGATCATTTATGTTTGACTTCACAAAGAAAGGATATGACTATCCTCAGCCTAGCATTGAGGTATTTTTATTGCTTGACTTTTACATGAACTTATCAAGCTTGTATTTGGGCAGTAAGAATACATTGCAAAGATATATCAGTATGTCTGTAGTGTGTCTGGCAGGGACTCGCAGCTTCTCTATTCCAAGCCTCAGGCAATAACATCCTGGGTGACGTGGTTCTGTGTTGAAGCACCGAACATCCATTGGATTTACGCAATTCACAATGCTCATCTGCAGACTTCAAAATCCATGAAGCATAGATGGCAATGAGATCTTTTTTCACTAAAGAAAGAGTTATTTGTCTTCTTTTAGAAGATCATTGAAGCCACAGACAATATATAACATTTTGAAGTCTAAGCTTTAATTAGAAAGATAAAGAAACATCTTTTATTGAAAGGGAAGGTTGTATTAAATGCGTGACAATGAAGCTGCTTCCAGGACAACCACAAGAGATGTTCCTGCAAAGGAGCTTTGGAGAAGAAAGATAACAAGCTTGCTCTTCACAAAGACTGGCTTTTTGCCATCTTTGCACTTCTGTGACTCATCTCTTACTGATTTCAGCAGAAAACCTGAAATGCAAGTAATACTTCTCATCCAGTTCTCCTCAAGGGCAACAGCCAATACTAAATCTGAAGTTAGTCAATTCTTTAATATTAACAGCACTGAGGAAAGGAGGAGATATTTGTGTGTAAACTTACAAGGCTATTGTGATGTGAATAAAATATTATAACCCATGAAAGATAATAGGCCTTTGGAGCAGGGCTGGTTTAGTTCTCTTAAGTGTTGCCACTAAGAGTTAAAGTGGATACTTCCTCATTTAATAGAGTCCCCTGCAAAAATATGCCAATCAAAATACTGTGCCTTGCATTTGAGAGATGCCCTTGTCCAGCACAGAGAACAGTGTAAACAGCACAATTCAGTCATCTTCCTCAGCACAAGGCAAACAGCAAGCAAACCCTAAAACATGGGCAAACAATGCCAGCAAGCAGTGTGATTAGGTTCGCTCCAGAAGACCTGTACGCAAATAAAGACAAAGAGAGGGCAAGCGTGTATCTCCCTCTCTGGGAAGAAGAAAAGATCTGGCAAAGTCCATCCCTTGTGTGCTGATACAGAAAGGATGAAATGACCCACACTGCAAGAAAATGTAAACAAACAAAAAGAGATGACAGAATCTTGTATTTAATACTGAAGCCTAAGTTGTCTTGACTATAGACTTCAGACTAGATTTTTCAAAGGCTGCTGTCTAAAAGAACAAATGATATTGTCAATGCAACCTAAAAAAACTGCGTCTGAAAAATAATGCCACGAGGGTTTGGATAAGGACAAGCTTGGAAATGCAGCCTCTGGGGGATTGGCTTTTTCACAACATTTTAAAGATGTACATAAAACACAGGTTTAGGTTGTGTGCTTAGAATAGTGTGGAATCGAGTAAGAGTAAAAGACACATCCTTGGTATCCATTTACTGCTTCAAAGAATGAGCACTGGCAATCTGGATGCTTTAAAAATAAGGTTAACCTGAACCTAGGCAAAATGCCTTGTCTTCTCCCTCTTCCAAGGTGTTTGTTTACTGGTTTTCCATCTTTGTTCTGGAAGTCAGCTCGCTAGAACTGGATTTTACTAAGATGTCCTTTTTATAAAGCAAAATGCAAAAATGTACTTCGCATAAAGATTCAAGTTTTCAGACTTAGGCACTCGACTTTAGAGCAAACTGTTTTGGATGTGATGGTTCCAATTGGCATTTGCTATGGGAGTTTCTAATGGCTTCTGTGACAAACTCTGGGCAGAACTGGGTGTCCCAGGGTGCTACTGGGAACTGACAGTAAACCAATGTTACTATTCCCAGAGATGTTGCTTCTTACAGTGCCAGATCTTCCCATCCCTGTCTGCTTTGCAGTTTCTGTTCACTGCAGGCACCCCTGTGGTTAGGTAGTCCTTGAACCCGGGGTGATAGGCTGGAGCAGAGGGTATTTCCAACAGAGCTAAACTGGTGCACAGATTGAATTCTGATCACAAAACCAGTACTTATCACTCTGCCTTGCGGGGAGACAACATCCCTGTCTCGACACTCTCAGGATTATTTAATGTTCACATTTTAATTTCACTATTATTCACAGTATTCCACCTGGTCTTATAATTATTTACTGCAAAAAAAAAAAAAAACCCACCACAACGATCAAGCCCCTCAAATACAAACAGAATATTTCAGCACTTTATCCCCTTTTGCTAGTTAGCACATCACATGCAGCCTTGCTTTGATTTCCCTGACTTAAGGATCATCCAATTTGCTGCAATGCTGCACAAAATAAATCACTAACCTCTTAAAACAAGAAAAGGAGGACATTTAATGAGTAAAAGACAATATTGTATTACCAAAGCAAAGATTGAAGAGCTAAATTGTTCCTTTAAAACAAAATTTGAAAGCTTTACAGAGCCCAAGAAAGAAAAAAAAAAAAAGCCATACATGAAGGAAATACAATTATTCCAGCTACAGAAATACAAATGTTATTGGTAGAAAACATAGCAGGGCTTTTTGAGAGAACACCACTGAATGAAAGCAAGAGAAGCACAACTTGGATGAAAGGAAGAAAGGATGAGACAGATGAAAGAAAAGATGAGAGCTGGGTGAGAAAACAGGAGGGTCATTTCCTTTATCCAGACTTGCTAACTTCACTGTTCAGAAACAAAGGCAGTGACTGTTCTCACAAAATTGTCTCCAAGGACTCTGTAGCCCATTTGATGATATTTTTTAAAAATAGTTTGAAGTAAAAAAAAAAAAATCTTTAATGTCACTCAGCAGTAGTTTTACAGCTGGGGATTTCTGTTCATGCAATGATTTGAATTTTTTTCTGCTCTAGTTACTTCGTTACAATCGTAGGATTTATTACATGGTAATTCCCTGAGCTCTTATAAATCTATTTGGTGGTGGTTTTTTTGTCTTATGATTCCAGTCTGGCAACAAATTTTCCATATAAAATTTAATCTATTGTATCTCACTTTTGTATAATCAGATCATTAAAATGCATTGCTAATATGTAAATCTGAGCTAACCTCATTACCATAATTATGCTCCATAATTATTGAATAAACAAGCATTTTAGAGTTTCTGAAGTCTGCTGAGAATGCTTTCCCAGTTTGGGAGTGGCTTTAATTATATGCTCCCTAATCATTAGTATAAACCTTTGTGGCAATCCTGCTATGTGACTGTTTTAAAAGCTGCTCCTAATCCGACTGGCAAGGACCAAAAGGTTCATGTGCTGAGAGCACATCAGACAGCATCCTTCAAGCACAGCCTGACTGCCATGCTTCACATTAATTACTATTATTGTTTAATGTATAGATAGGGTTTGCTCAAAACCCTCCATGTATTTTAAGGAATTATAAGCAATGAGTCAAATTCTGACTTTCCCTCTGGAAGGAGAATTAGTGAGTCAATGTCTCTGTGTGTGACAGAAGTTTACTGAATGTAAAATATTCTGAGAAAACACACAGCTTTTACACCTGCACTGCACAGATGCCCAATGAAGCAGCTTTCAAATATGATGCCTGCTGAGTATTTTTTGTCTATTTTTTCCTTTTCTGCTTTTTGTTAGCTTTTTTTTTAAATGGTTTTTGTTTATTTGTTTTTAAATATATTCCTACATGAGCTATAGGGTAAACATCAGATCCCCAGCGTACAGAAGTAGCTCCACTGAAGCTATTAAACTTTTGCCAATGTATGGAAGATTCAGCCCATTACCTTTAGAAAGCATCATGAGCAGAACCCTGCTGACTTCTTCAATCCAGTTTCATCTTTAATAAGAAGGACATTGGTCTCAGACTACCATTGTCAGAACATGCTGTCATATCCTGACCTAAACAAAAAATAGAAACTTACTGTCTTTACAGGCCCCAGGAAAAGAAATCCACAATCTGTGACAGATCTGATCTTTGAACAAAATTATTAATAAATGATCAATAAGATCTTCGCAACATTGGGGTGTCCTTGACCCAGAGCGATATAAACAAAAATACCCATGATATTGACCTTTTATCCTTTTACATGAGGTTTTGTGTAGGAGACTTAATTAAAGTTTGTCAAAGTGTAAGAAGGTCAATAAGATTGATCCATACAAATTTTCAGAGCAAAAATGAAAAAAAAAAAAAGTGTTTGATCTACATATTAGAAAAATCAAGTCTAAACAGCATAGCAGGAATACTAATGAATCTGCTAGAAGAAACAACTGATAACACCACCACCACTGGTTCTCCAAGGGGCAACAGAAAGTAGAAAAGGCATACACTGGCAAGGGTATTTCAACTAAAGAAAACACCTCAACAAACAAACAAATCAAAAAAACAATTAAAAAAAAAGGCACCACAACAAACCAAACAACCCAAGAATCAGACTGAGTACTTTTGAGAGTCCCAAGGCTCATTTGATTTTCATGTAACAAAACAGGAGAAAGACTAAAAATGCTCTATCTCTCGGAGGGTAGTTCTCTTCCTCCAGTTCTTTGCAATAACGTCCATCGACAGCCTGTCCTCTACATATTCAGTCTCCCAGGTCTCCTTCCCTAGAAAGTGAACTAGAAAGGAAGCTCAAATTAGATTCAGGCAGTGATGAACATTACCATTTTGGTGAGCTGAAGCTTGTCAAGCTCTCTTATCCTTTAGGTGAACATCACATTACCAGACCGTGGGACAAAGATTTGATGTGAAATTACACTTCACTGTGCATTTATAGGACAGACAGACTGTTTTATCTTATAAGGGGGAAGAAAGATCAGACCTTTATAGAAAAGAAAAAAGGATTATTCGCATTCGCTGACAATAGCATCACCTTGTAGGCAAAGACCAGCACTTATTTTTTTCTGTGTATGGATTTTATGCCCTTCTGCACAACCTCTTTTTGAGAGCATTGGAAAAAAAAAGTGACAGGACTAAACATCAGTGAAATAAATCATTTGCTCTTAAAGAGTTCAAGATGCAGAATAAAAAGAATTTCAAGTGGTACAAGAAATGCACATTCAGAGAAACACGTTAACCTGGAAATTAACCACAAGGAGCTATTTTGGATACATGAAATAACTCCAAAGCTAAATTTAAATCTCAACTTATCCCATTAAATCCTGAGTCCATCCTTTCCCTGCAGAGGAATTTCCAGTGCAAAGAAGCCAGCAGAAGGAAAGATAAGATCAGTGCTTTGTTCAGTAGGAAAATCTCAGCACAATGCCAGGCTTAGAGCCCACACCAAGAATGACACTAATAACAATAATGCTTTTCATTTCTGCAGGGCTTTTCAGCAGAGAATCTGGAAGTACTTTCAAGTATGCATTTGTTAAAATTCACTAATGAAGTGGCATGTGTGTGTGCATTTTCAGGATTTAAAAAAAAAAAAAAGAGCACCCAATGATCTGAGGCTAGATCCCTATTTTTTGTCTGTGTGACACCACCTTCACCACCGAACATATGTGGACCCTCAGAAAAAGGCTTAGGAACAAAACTTCATTGCCTCAGTGCAACATTTTAGCCACTAGATCAATGTATTTGAGGGTGCAAATTCACAGCAAACTCAGATTAAGCCTCCAAGGCTGCTAGAAAGAGCCATCCCGCTCTCAAGTCTGTATGCCAGCCTTCATCACAAGATCATCAGCTTATTGTTTGGTCATTGCTATGGGTTTATGTTTCAGCTGGGCTGGTGAGCTGGTTGGGCTGTACAGCCCTACGAGTGCAAGTCCCACGGCCAGGGAGTCAGCAGGAATCAGTAGCTACAGTAGTAGACATGGCAGGACTGCCTCAAGTGCAGTCTCAAGTGGGTTGGCTGCTCCTGACCTGTCTGGGTGTCACCTGAGCCAGCCAGCCAGGAATGTGCTCATCAGAAGAGATTTTCCACATTGTGGCAGTGACTTGTTCGCTCCTTCTCTGCTCAAGATGCTCTAGGATCTTACTTGTCTCTGAAACACTATGCCCGTGTCACAACCAGTTCATACAGCCTATGTGTGTGACAGCTTTAGTCACAGATAAGAAGCAGACACGCAGGCAAACATTATCATCCCATATGCTTCATTTTCTTAAGTGACAACCGGTGTTGATTCATCAGTAAAAACAGCCGTTTTCCTGAATTGCAAATCTTGTTATCACTAGGTGCAGATACACGCAGGCACTGAAGCAAGATGGGGCATTCTTTTACCATTTTTAGCCAATTTGTACTGCCAAAACAAAAAACAAACAAACAACACAACCACACACACACCAAAAAAAAAACCAAAAAAACAAAACACACACCACAACAAAAGAGGATTCTGCCTGGGCAAGGGCACTGTACATTGTGTAAAGCCAACACAGCACCTCTCATCATTTCTGTCTCTCCCACACTCTTCATTTGTGAGCAGTGAGACAGAGGAAGAAAGAAAAGGAGCTATACAACACACCATGACACCAACTCACAGACTTTCTAACATCCCTTCTTCAACTTCAAGAAGCAGATTTCACAAACTCAGTATATATCATGAATCACACAGCTGAGAATGATAAGCTAGCCTTGTCTTTTCTTCTGCCTTCAACACAGGTTGAAATGTGCTCCTTATATTGGATATTTACTGACTGACCCTAGCATGACACACACAAAGGGACCTTCCCACTGGCCTGGAGATTATTGCAAGATGATCATCAGAGACTAAAATTCAGTTTCAAATTCTGTTTCACTGACAATTTCTTTCACCTGACTGCAGATTTTTTGGGGGGAGGGGGAAGACATAAAAATTAGAAGATTGACATGGCCCTTCTGCCCCAGATTTCCTCACCTTCTTCCTCTTGGCATCTCCTCAGTAGTCTCTCAGTGCAGAGGAGCTCCTACTGCACTCTACACATGCTTGTGACACAACTTCAAAGGAAGAACTGCAAACCCCTCTTCTGAAGCAGCACTAAAACAGTTAATTACACTAAGCCAGTTAATAGCCTTTCATCATCAAGGACTGGTTCTTCTGCACACACAGGGGCAGAATCCATTTATTTTTTATGTATATCCTTTTATTTATCTCACTCCTACCAGCTGTATGATAATATATTCTCTGTCACTGTTCTTAACTCATGAGTTCATTTAAAATGTGATAGCCATGGAAATACATTAACAGTTTCAGAGAATAAAACCTTTCCGAAAATGGAATCCAGCACTTTACTTTTACAAATATAGAATTTACACATTTGCACTTGGCTTAATTAATTAAATCCATACGGGAATTACCCAAGCCATACAGTACAGTGCAATATATATGCCAATACCTCATTATCATCAATTTGGGCAGAACAAACAAGCTAAAAACCTGCCCCAATACAAGGGGTGTGTTGGGATTGGCCAAGGAGTGAGTGGAGCAGTCCCAAGCTAACAGGGCCAGCTTTGAGGTGCCCAGCATGTGGTGTCTCAAGGTAAGACTTTGCTGTAGCAGGAAGGAACGGACCACCTCTCCTTTCCATCTATCCCTGCATGCACACCCCATCTGCCATGTGGCCCATTTAGTTCGATTCAGCTGAAGACCAAACAAGTTCAGGCAAGGTTAGTTCAGCAGCGCTGGAAATGGTTGGTGGTAGAAGGAGGGTTTGGGGCCATCTTGAGAAGAGCCTGAGCAGTTCACTTAACTGCACCCTTGGCAACCCTCAGATTGCTTTAAGCAACAAGTTTCTGAAACATAAGAAAAAAAGCTGGGAGCACTTTTGCCTCCATTCTACCTCAAGTGCTATTGCCAGGTAAGGGTGCGAGGCCCCAAAGAGCAACAGACTCTTAGCAGTGCACTGACCTCAGGAACCCTTTTCTGTAGGGACATGGAGCTCTGCAGAGCTCCCGTGAGCTCTCAAAGCATTCAGCTCCCTGTCAGGGTTTGCCATGCCAGTTCCACGGCCATCACTAACCCAGATGAGCAACACTTTTACACTATGCAAAAGCAACAACCAGTTCTCTCTCGGGAAGTGAGCTTGCAAAAGAATTCTCTTCTTTTAGCCACTAATCCTATTTGCTAGTGTAGCAGGGATGCTGACAGTGCTTTGCCCTCAGTAGCGGCTGCGTTTTGGCCCCGTACACAACCCAGGCACAGCCCTGAGAAAAGCAGCACAACTCAGCCATGGGACCACAGCTGCTGCACTGACAGATCAGCTGCTCCCGGCTCCAGAAAATTAAAAACCTGGGCAAAATAGATTGAAGGAGTGGCATTTTTTTCTTCGGGGGGGGGGGGGAACGGACGGACTTTTTCCACTCCCCATTCTCCTTTTTCCTCACTTTCTTCATGTGTAATTAGAAAGAGAATTAACCAGGAAAAAGCCATCAGATTCTTGGGTAAAACAGCCACTTGGCAGAACTGCTTCCAGATCTTTGTGTGAAACGTCAGCTGTTCTTTGCAAATGGTATTTTAGAGAAAGGCAACTCTGAGAAAACAGCTGTAGAGATGGCACACAGCTCATGTGCAGCAATAAAGGCTAGAGGGACAATCTGATAGAAAATGCTGCTAAACTGAAAATACGTCAGGCCTCTCTGCAGAGGCAGTGGCCTGGCTGCAGCAAGGCCTCTGGTATATGCAAATAAGCAATGGAAAATGGGAAAGGTTAGGATAAGACATACACACCCACAATCCATTGTAACAATCATTATTATTGATTTTGCTGCTGTCTTAAAGGGAGTCATCTATTACAGGAACCAATACTTAATGAAATTAGAAAGAAACACATATGCTTTCCCATAAACACACTGGAGACAATTGCCCATCACTGTTCATTTGTTACAGCTCTCTAGATTTAACCACAATCTGGAAATACCATTTCAATATTCACATTGCTTTTAAGTAAACATGTAGTAAGAAAAAAAGAAATAAAAATGAATTCTACTTAAGTCTGTTCTTGGTCAAATCAGATCAGCTTTCACCAGCTGCACTGAGTGGAAACATTCTGCTCCCACTAAGAAGTGTTCCATGCACAGCTACTAATATGCTCTAGACAACAGCCAGTGGAGAAATAGGAACCACACAACATATAAAAGATTGTCTTGGCCATCATGTTCACCAGTTGTGCCCTTGTTCATACACTCTTAATTTGATAAAGCACTTCAAAGTCAAATGCTTCTCGGTTTTAAAATTATAGTTGTACTAATCAGCCTCCTTTAGCCCAAATTTGCTCTATATATTTAAATGAAAGAGATACAAAATCACAGAACTGGTTATACAATATATAAAAGCTTTTTTCTGAAAAACAAATCCTAAATGGTTTTCCTCATGTCTCAAAAGCAGCTGCAAAAACAACTATTCTGCAAATCTGCCTTTTTTTTTTTTCCCCTGTTGTGATTTGGCAGAAGTTGTTCCTTTCTAGGTAATGCCAGTGGAACTCGCTACTGGACTCCTCAATCTGGAAATCACCTACCCTGGCTCTAACTCAGAGAGAAGTTAATATGTATAAGCTGGACTCCTTCACGAAAGCTTTTAGCTACATCTCACTCAAAGTACCCACACACTTTGGATGGAACAGTATTTTCAGCTTCACTTGTTATAAACAACATTGTTGCCCTCAAAAACACCAGAGAGCTTTTTCAGATCAGCTCTGTGTACCAGGTAGAAGACCCAAATGTAAAATCATTTTATTTGATTTACTCCAAGATCAGGCTCCAGGGGCTTTTCAGGTTAAAGAGGTGATTTCTGAAGTTCCGTTTGTATATAATTGAAAATTGCTGCACTTTAGTGTAATTTTTGCTGCTCCAAAGTACAATGCCACTAACACAGGGCCTGTATTAACATGAAAGTCAGGAAGTAGCACAGGCCCATCAAGCACTATAGTATACACCAGTTTAAATACCATTATGGAAAACCTCTAAGGAGTTTCATAAAACATAATAGGGTTTTTAAAACCAATGTTTTAGAGCAGGAATATTTTTCTATTAACTAGTACTATGCAGTTCAAAGATTCCAAAGTGGTCTCAAACTCTATTAAAGTCTATCAGCTTTCAGAATCACTTCCATAAAACCCATTCTAGACCAAGAGTCAGCCAAAAACTTACCCAAGTTTAAACATATGACTTGTACCATCCCACCTCTGCAGAGCACTTCACCTTGTATGCATTTTAAGCACATGCTTAAGGCTCACTTGTGTCAATGCCAGTAAGAGTTGTGAGGTCTTTGGAATGGCTTTTTTCTTTTAAAGCACTTGGATTATATTAATACTAACACAGCAATACAGACATACTGCTCTCTCAAAAGAAAATGAAAATCCTCATAGTTATTAGGTGGAAGACACTGTGAACTCTACAGAAGCTATTTTAGGTCGCAGTTCAGCCCCTGGCTAGAACCACCAGAGAGAGCAGATTTGTGCCAGACCAGACAAGGAAGGGCTGCTCCCCAAGTGTGGTCCCTGAGCCTCGGCCCTACTGCACCAGCCATTTCCCATACTCGGTTACACTGCAGCTGCATCTTTCCCTGTCTGCCTTTCTGCATCTAGAATAGAGGAGTCGCAGCAATAAAAATGAGTCTCAGTTTAGGAGCAAACAATAAAGCTCCTAACATT
>JANIJG010013525.1:8875-19494 GCA_024611175.1 Megaceryle torquata | reverse complement strand
TTGGAAGCATTAGGGACTTTGGATTTTACTCCTTCCCCTCACAAATGCAGTCTCTGCGTAGCTTCACAGTGCAAAGCCTTTTGTTTTAAGCTGCTCCCAAATCAGCGAGCAATCCAGGTTCCAGATTCTCCTGTTTCATAGCACGGTAGTTTATCACAACTAAGAATGCAAAACGGGGCTCCTCTGCATATGACAATTTCTAATTTAGGAAGCAGGAAGGTAGGAAGTGGCGCTATAGACATCAAATTCCAGTGCTGCACTCAAGAAGAACAAGCTTGAGACAAGGGTGCCAGTAGACGCTACGCAAAACTCAAGTAATGTGGGCACTTGCACAAGTTTTAAATTATGACAGTCACGGTAACATATTTGCCAGTGACTACACAGTGCTCTGTCACACTGTTGTTAGTTTTCTTCTCTCAGCAGCCCGACATATTTGTGTGCTTCTGTGAAGAACTCCAACATGTCCTCCTGGGCGGCAGGACACAAAGTGAAGAAAGCTGTTAGCAGATCAATCCTAAAGTGATTTATTTCCAAGTGGCAGATACCAAGCAGGCAGCATATATTTATCATTTGGACAAGGCCTTAATAAAGATAAATTCAGGGTATAAGTCTCTCTAAGAAACAGCTTCAGCTGCAGACACATGCCAAAGCTCACTATGCTGTTTAATTAGACACGTGTGCTTCAGCCAGGGTTTGATGTGGATGATGTTTGCTTTCGGTCCTGAATATTACAACTAGTTCTCTAAAACTAGAGGTTGTCTAGGCCAAATAGTGTCAAAGCCTTCCGAGATTTTTTTTTTTTGCCTACACAAATAATCAATAGACATTACAAACCAAAACACACTCCGTAAGACAATAAATAACATATATTTATTACCTGAATAAAGGTATGTTAAAATCTTGACAAAATCCATGAGCAATACTGAATTGTGTGGAAGACCCAGAGCAAATGACCAATCTAGGACAATAGAAGTGCTGCTTTAAAAGTAATTCTTCTCTTCTTTAGAATCTGAGCACCATAAATTGGAGGTAGGGGGAGGCAGAGGAAGAAAGAAGCAGGACACAGTTTCATTTTGTTCAAAAAAACCCCAAAAAACACTAAGCCTCCTTTTGTTTATGCCTACATAGCCATCCATCATAACAATCATCTATTATTTACTATAATTTATTTTCTGTGCTGTACAGTGTAGTTTCCCAGTTTCTTTGAGCCTAACCTAGAGCCAACCCCATCTTCTCGCACTGATGATCTTTCTTTCAAGTCAGTGGGAGCTGCGGGAGTACATGGGTTGCAGAAATGAGGCTGAGCTACTCAAAGGGATTTAGATACACATGTTCCATCAAAATGAATGAAAGGTAAACCTCCCGTGTGCCTGAAAATCTCAATTACTCTTCTGAACTTAATTCAGAGATAAAGGCTCCCTTTATTCGTCTGCTCAGTAGCATTTTATCTATTCCTTAATGCAGAGCTGCCATAGGATAGTGTGTTCTATGGCTACATATCTCTTAGCTTTGTAAGATACAACCTGAGCCTAAGGTCAAATTCCAACTATAAATAGCTGTATACTGCCAACTGACCATCCACCACTCCTGCCCCACATTTGTAATGTGAATCAGGCTCTTTGCTTGAGTACTTTGCCATCAGCCAGGAATAACCTTTCGAAACTGAAAGGAACCACATGGAATAAACCCAGTTCAAGTGCAAAGACAAAAAAAAAGAAGGAAGGGAATGCCTGATCTGTGATTTCTCGCTGAACCCACTGTTCCCCCAAAGGCAAAAATCTGCCTTAGTATCTATCCTCTCACCAGTAAAGTTAGAAGAGCCTCTCTAGAGATGTAATCTGCAAAAGCAAGGCTGCCAACCCACTGGAAAGGGGCACGGGTTATTTCTGTGCCCATTCTGTGCCCAGGTTATTTCTCTCCCATTCCTCTCACAGTTCCTGCAGGTATCAATGATGTTGCTCAAATGAAAGGCAGAGCCCCACTGCACCAGGTAGTCAGTATCTGGAGAGCCATCATCCTTTGCTGGGGATGACAGATCCACCTTCTGCATAAACTGGAAGCCATACTGACATCGGATAAGATTTATTCGAAATAAAGCAGCTTAAAAATATATTTTATGACAGCTTCTAATTAAAAAGAAACTGGAGTCTTCTATTCTTGTGTGCTTTCTCCAACTCCTTTTTAACTAAGAAATCCACACAGGGGCTACTCCTAAGTGTTCTTAGCACCAAAAGCCCAAAACACTTTTTAACATGACGTGTTAAATAAACAAGCCCCTCTCCTGGGTGACTGCCTGGGGACACCCACAGCCCTAAGAAATCCATGTTTTCCTAAACCTTTTAGTGCATCTCAAGGTATGACAAGTGATAATGGCTCTCAACAATCCTGGGTTGTGGCACATCTCTTAAAGGAGGCAGAAGATACCAAGGAAACCTCAGAGGGCAGCAGCTCTATGAAAGGCTAAAATACAAAGCATAATACTCTCATGGCAAAGGGGAGACAAAGAAAGAGCCTCCCTGCAAAGGAACAGAGTCTAACAATTCTCCATATTTCATATTATCACAAAGCTCACACAGATGCATAAAAACACTTATACTGAAACAAGTGTGAGGATCAGCCCAGCCCATTACCTTTGCATCATTCAGTAGTTTCACAGTAGAGAGGACTGTTGGAATGTAAAGGAGGGAATGTAGTTAGGATGAAATTTAACAGAGGACCTCAACCTGATTCTCCGTGCAAGGAATACAGCTGAAATACTCTTAAGCCAATGGGTAATCTACAATTTTAAATCAGCTGTCACCTGACAGCATTTTAGCTCTCTTCGATGCATCTTTGTTTGACAAGTGCATTAACACAGGTTAGCTAACTTCAGCTAAATATCTCAAGGTAGAACACTAGTGAAGAGGAATTCTCACAAAATCCTTTTTAATTTTCTGCTTTTTGAAAAAAAGTAAACACGCTAATAGGTCAACACTGAAGCTCTGTGGCCTTTATCTACATCTGGTATTTTTGGAAATTACCTTGCCCTACTCACTGGGCAACAGTTGTGGAATGTCAGAGGTGAGACAGTTCCAAGAACTGTAATGCCTTGTACAGACAAAGAGTTTTTAAAGTCAGCTTTTGCTAAGTATTACAAAACCATTCTCCCTGTTATGGAGGCTGTATCTTAAAAATGGTAATCACCACCTGGCACACGCCATCAGCACTTTGAAAACCGACAAAATGAGGCTGCACTTTACATTTAGGCAGCAGATCAGTAGGAAAGAAATGCATCCATGTGCTAATGTAGGCAGACACATGGAAAGAGAAAGATGTGAAGTAGCTTAGAGGACATTATATAATAATTGTTGGCAAGTGTTGGCTTTTTAACAGCAATGGCTTTAGAAATTGGGCAGCAACCCATCAGCCTGCAGGTGCTGAGCAGAGAATAAATTGCTTATCTGTCCCTGCTGTTCATTCTCAGGAGAGATGCCGTATCGTGTCATTCAACTTGCTCATCTCTTTCGACAGGTTTCTCCAATGACAGAATTTTAGTGCCAAAAGTGCTGGTTTACTAATAAGGGAACATGGCTCCCCTGAATTTATATTTCTATATGCTGAGCACATAGGAATACCCTTGGGTAGTCACAAGTAGCAACCATTTTCTAATTAATTAATCCACACATCTCCTCTTTCAGCTACATCTGTATACATCAGCACTGACATCAAATTGTCTGTTAACTTCATCAGAAGTATTTCCTTTCCCTGAATTTCCCAGGGGCTGTATCAATACCTGCTTCCCTAAATAAAAGTGGCAGGCGGATGTAAAGTGAGTATCAACTGACTCCCCTGTTCAGCATATCACCAGTGCAGCCAACAGTTCAAAGTGGTTATTAAAAGGTCAGAGATTTTTCCAATTGACAAGGCTCCAAGTCCAGGTGACACTCATCCAAAAGTGCTAATGGAAATGGAGACAGAAATTGGAAAACCTGTAGGAGACATTTTGACAAGCTCAGCTGAGTAATGATCTCTAGAGGCAGGCAAAGGGCTAACATAAACCAGTATTTTAAAAAGACCTAAAAACAAACAAGGAAACACACAGATTTAGATATAAACATTTACAGACCAGCACTCGGGAGTATTTTGAAAATTATTTTCAAGGCCCACAGCTTTAAAAAGCCAGACTTCAACTTGATACTGCAAGCAGATGACATGGTTTCAAGAAAATATAAATCTTCCTTCTTTTGCCACCTCCGTACTCTTTACCACTACACCTTTGCTTTCTTAGTTGAAGAAAAACCCTGTTAGAGGGATCACATTTAATGAAAAGGGGCTGAAATGGAATTGACAGCATCAGATGTCAGGAGCTGATGTCATTCCTTATATATTATTGTATTCAGAAAATCCTACAAGTACTCAGCCAGAGAAAATTCCCTGACTTAAAATCAATACTAAAGTCCTTTATCCTGCCAGTAATTGCTGTTTGCATGCAAAGCTGCTGCATATGCCTTCACTGGGAGAAAAACTAATAAGAGTTTCCTTATATCGGCAGAAAAACAAAGAACTCAGATGTCTGCTCTTAGCACTTTTGTGCAGGGGTGGATTGAGAGGAGGTGGTAATGGCTACATATCTTCCCCCTGAACCTGAAGAGCTGTGAAAATCATGCAAAGCAGCAATTCCAGTTTCTTCAGTAAGCTGCAAATCTCTCGATCTCAGCTGCCTGCATAAATTGTGTCAACCCATGGTCATGCAACTCCTTGTTCCTGTGCCCAATAAATGCAGTTCCTGAGGGGATGCCCTGTTCCCTCACAGAGGGCCTTGCGGTGTCACAATTAGAGGTCAGAATGGAAATCATCATAAATACCTATTTAATGACAAGTTCTTTTGACAAAAAATAATCCAATTGAAACAAAGAGGTGAAAATATTAGTGCTTCTCTGACCCACCCACTTGCAGACTGCATCAATTTGGAAAAACTGGTCAGGAAGAAGAGTTATTTACTCAAGCCTATACCACTAGGGTCATTATTAGTTTGAGGACAGGAGTCTCTTCAGGAAACTGCAAAAGCATCCAAGTTTCCACTTCTTGCTTCTTACATGTCTCAACTTTTTCCTGTTAACACACGAGTCTCCACGCTCTGAGCCCTGTGGCACACCTGTGGGGTTACGTGTACACACAGCACCCCCTGCAAAGGACTGAATCCCATGCTGCTAAAAACACTAAATAGCATCCTGGTAATTAGCTGGAAACATCAGCTGCTGGAGCTCCATGGCCACTCTTCTCCTTTTTGGGATCCACCATCAGACCCAGGTCAGTGGGTCACAAACCTGCTGAACTACAAAAGTGGAGACCTGACAGAGGGGAACAGCCACACACTTCACAGGCTGGTGCAGCAAGATGCGGACAAGATTTGATCTACAGTCCTACACAGAGTTCTTTGCATCCCTCTTTCCTCATTAGTCACTTTGAGATGGAAAAATGGGGGGTGGGGGAGGGAGGAATGTTGCCTACGGAATGTCTTGTTCTGTGTTTGTTCTAACAAAGTGACCAAATTTTCAAGGAGCAGAACTGCAGCATTTTCCAGGTGGACTTGCACATTACCACTTGCTAACAAACAGAAGGTGAGCTGTGTCATACTGAAAGGATCCTGGTGTAGGAAGGCTATGCTCATCAATGTCAACACACAGAAAAGACACCAACTCTTCAGCCACCTCCTATCTACTTGTTCTTTCTGCAAAAACACTATTGCTGCTTGGAAGCATTCAGGCCACCTGACACCCGCCCACCACCATGCTCTTCCTTTGAAATCGACTGATTTCATTTTAAAGGACAGACAATAAAAATGAAAAGCACTGAATTCTACAGATCACATGTATTCCAGACTTCACAGGATGTGTGCGCTCTGTGTGGAAATTGCAATCTATCCTCTATTTTCACCTGAGCCATGAGGTTTGTTGGCTTTGCAGTTGGTCAGATAGTAGGGGGTATTTGATCACCTCTGCTTGAAAGATCGAATTCTACCTTTTGTTCCTCTGGGATTGCAGGGCCATTTTAAGCTGTATTTTCTAGCCAGCCTTTCCATAGCTTCTGCAGAAGCATGTAATTTCCACCAGCACCTTAATGCTGGTGTTGTTTAATCCCTTTCTGAAATGCAATGAAAGGGAATTCAGAAGCAAGTGAAAGTACCTGGATGAATAAAGAAGGAGAATATCCCAGTGTCAAAGCCTGAATTAATTAGTGTGCCTGCATGAAAGTTGTTTTATTATAGTCCTGACTATTAAAAAATAGGCCACTGCACTGCTAGAATCAGAGCTTGAGAACCTCATGAGCTCTCTCAGTGAATCAAAATCATGCAATCCCCTGTGCTAAATAACTTCGTGCTGATGTGCTCTGAAAATGCAGAGACAGTCTCTGCTCCTCGCTCAGCCTGTTTATCACCTAAAGTGGGTTGGTCTGAAAAGTACCTTTTACCTTTGAATCAAATTACAAAGGCAATAAAACAATGTCCAAGAAAAGGCCAGGGCATCACAGGAAAGCAATTATGTCTGTGGTGACCCACACTCGCTGGCATTCAGGCTTGAGGCACATCTTGTTTGTTTGGTGTTTCTCCCTCTATTTGGTAGACCACGATTCCATGCTATAATGTTATGCTCTGGTGTTCAAGTAGGTGACCTGTCTTTGTGTGTGGACCTCCAGCCACCAGACACACTCAAGAACTTGAGAAGTCCCCAAAGGGAAGATGCAGCTTGAATCCAGCCCATCTAATTATCCATCATCACATCTTACTCTTTCCCCAGCAGTATGGCCCTGGGACTCCACAGGGTTTGGAAAGCCCTCCATTTCTTGACCTGATTCAGTACAAGCATAACTTAGAAACAGTTCCTTGCATGTCAGTAGTAATTCCTTGTAGTCCTGTCTGTTATATAATAAACACCCTATGGGCAAAACAAGTATGAAACACTGCCAGAAAAAATTCTCTCTGTTGGAACAAGATGGCATTTCACACTCACTCAGAACTGCCTGGTGCCTCAGGCTGTAAAGAGTCAGTCCCCTAAGGGGCAAAACCAAGAAGAAGATCATATCCAGTTGTTCATTTTGCATTCATTTTTGACACCTAACAGCTTAAAATAAAAAACAAAGAGGGTCTTGCAATTAAATGCTGCAGCAACAATTTATGCCATTGAACCATTCCCATGAAGGCCCACGAAGTTTGATTTGGATACATACATTTTCCCATTGACACCAGTAAGAACTGTATCAACAGATGATGCACACAGCATCCCTCATGAACTGGTGTCCTGTTCACGCAGACATACCAGCTCTGCCTCACCAACAGTCTCAATTCTAAAGCACATGAAAAGTAGAGATCGAGGCTACAACAGATGGAGTAGAGAGTTAAATTAGCTTTGTTCTTCACATTTCCCATGCATTTTTATTAAATTCATGTTAAGGAATAAGAGAGAAAACAGTTCAATAGGGGAAGAAGAAAAATCAGAGCCTGTTGTCTACCCTGCAGCTGTCACCAGACTAGGTGTTTCTTAGAGGAATGGGGGAACCTGTTCTGGACCTTGGTCTAATGGGGTGCTCACTGCCACTCCAGAGTTCTGCCTTGCCCTTGCCCAATAACTCCGGATCTCTTAATCCAAATTGGTCCTTTGCACACAAGTGTCACTCTCAGTTCTGCCTCAGTACCAATTTTATCTGTTCCTCACACCCCGACTCTCTTACTGTAGCAGGGTACCCTGCTCTGGGCAGCAATGCCTGTCCCAGGAGAGCAGGCAAGAGCCAAGCCATTTCCTGGCCAGGTGCTTCCATGGCAGGAGAGAGGCCAGAGGGTTGGTGGGCAGGCAGGGAGGTGACGCGGAGCCAGGAAACTCAGCTGGTGTGCTGAATGCTAAAACTTCCTGACAAGTTCACATCTCCAAATGGACATTTTCTTTTTTTTTTTTTTTTTTTATTACTCTTGAATTTCCCATGGCTTGAGTAGCAAAGCATTAATGCAAGTGGTTTAATTAATTAATACTCCAAGGAAATAGAAGTCCTGCCATGGTCTGAACTACATTTAGATGTGTTGACCCCACTCCGGTCAGGCGGCAGAACTGAACAGGGGCCCAGAGGACTTCACACAGGCCGTTCCAAACCGATACACCCAGCTGAGCTCAGGAAAGTAGAGTCAGGTAGGGCTCTCAGCAGCTGCTCGGTGCACATTTCCTTATGTGTGCCAGTCAGATCAATATTCACAACTATACTTTTTGACAACGCTGATTTAAACTTGTGTTATACATTTCAGGGACCCATAAGACCTTTGTAAAGAAGAGAAACTGCCATGGCCTCCCCAGAAATAATCATTATCAAAGCTATATAAGGGCAGGCACATACACCAACAAATCTATCTAGTAACTACTTCTGCATCGTGCGCTGTATTCAGAACACTCTGAGGAACACAAGTAACAACAACACTGAATAACAAATATCAACGGCAGCTCAACAGCAGCTGCTCTTGTTCGCTGTCAGGAAGCTAGAGAGCGGCGGATGAGCAATGTCCCACCACAAAATCTGGGGTAATGTTGTCCAAAGGGAGCATTGCTCCATCCTTTTTACTGCAGCTCGGTTTTGAACTTTTCTTTACTGCAGTGACATGGTACCGCTATGAACTGGTGCTTCACTTAATTAAGTCAAAACTGTGACTACCATGCATATTAATGAGCAGCCTAATGAGCATTAATTTTTGATGTTCCTCATTAACAAGCATTATAAACTATGACAAATTTCTGTTTGACTGAATGCCAAAATTTGGATGAGTGGTGGTTTAAAACTGTAAATCTGAATGCTTCCCCAGGGGATCAGAACACCACACATAAATACTCCAAAAGCTTGCAACGTCTAGGAACTAGAAATGCCACGACAGGCTATCTTCCACTGCCCCGCTATCCGTGTCAACATAAAAGCACTTGCATCTTTCAAATACAAACAATTTAAATTCAAGGAATAAAAAAAAAAAGAAGCACCCCACTCTCAACTAGTAAAAATGAATTATTCTGTTCATACTGAAAGCAATGGACGTGCTTTAATATTGAGAGCTGTGCATGAGCAGAGGTGCACTCACCCCTTTGAGTTACATTTGTGCAAACACTTGGGCTCCCAGTGCAAGTCTAGGAAATGTGCGTACCTGCAGTCGTGACATAGGCATGAACAAATTAGACATCTTTAAACAACTAACATATCTAGTAAAAAAAGAAAACATAAGAACACCACGTCTGATTCATGCAATACAGTGATGAGAAGACCTAGAGGATGACAAACCTGTATCTATACTCCACATAGGCATTCCTGTGTTAAGTGTTATAAGGGGCTTCCTCAGACTTCAGCTGCCTGACTCAAGTGATGAGCCATCGGGCTCCATCACCCAGGAGCTCCTCTAAAATATACTCTTTGTTCATTTACAGATAATTAAAGCAGGTTCTTTTTCTTTTTAAAATTCCTACCTTGCCTGTGTTCTGATTCTATCACAATCAAGCACCCCTTTGAAGACAATAAACACAACGCACCAAGCGAGACTCATATGCGCTTCTAACACCTCACCAGTTGAGATGGAACAAAGCACTGGTGTAAGATCTGCATTCATAAGCAAATACAAAGAAGGAGGCGAGCAAGGAGGAAAGCTGCAAAGTCAAGGGGCCTGCCTTGCTGGGGTTTTACAAAAAGCCTCCAGGAGCTTTCTGCTATACTCCACGTTATGGATCTAACCATCCTCTAAATATGAGATCCCCATCCAAAAGGGAACGAAAATGGGCACCAGACTGGTACTTACATCATGAACTATGCTACTAAAATTGAGGTTTCACACAAACGGACTTTTCAAAGTTGTTTCTTTTTCAAAGTACTTAAAATTAGCCTCTTCTTGTAAGGTTTTCCATATTTTCTTTCCCTCTAAGCAGCACTAAAATCAGTAGTGATATTTTCCTTTGTCAAAAAAAAAACAAACATGACTTTCAAAAAACTGCTTTCCGTGAAAAAGCAACTGACCAGTTCATCACAGACTGACTGCACAGCAGTTAAAATAGCTGATAGGATTCATTTTACCATAAAGCAAACATCTAAAAAGGGTCGGATAAATTGCACCCCAGGACCCATCCCTCTCCATGGAACCCGGGGGGTGGGACGGGACACGGGACGACACGACTTTGTGCATGAAACCGATAAAAAAATGGGTAAAATGGATCCCACCACTACCCCAGACCTAATTTTCTTACCCCTGTCCTCTAAAATGGAGATGCAGAAAGGTTTTAAGCAACAACCTACACACATACCGGTACGCCTGTGGAGCTGAACACACCGAGGAGGTAACTATCGGCTCTGGCCCAACCAGGGACAGTCAGAGGGCATGGTTCCCGAGAACGGAAAGCTCCAGCAAAGCGCCAGTGAGGAACCATCCGGGCCCATCACACCAAGCCTGCGCAGCAACCATTATACACGATTTTTTTCAAGGAAATCAAAGTGCATTTACCTACCTGCGCTGGGTGTCCGTAGCGAGAGGCTGGCAGGGAAGCTGCGGGAGCCTCTGGGTTGAGCTGAGGGGCTGCCTCGCGACGGTTCCCGCCGCCCCAGCGCAGGGCACGGCTGAGCCCCTCCGCCAGGCT
>JANIJG010013524.1:10439-33299 GCA_024611175.1 Megaceryle torquata | reverse complement strand
AGTATTTTTAAATCTTTCTTTAGCAATTAAGATTTGAATTTATCAAAATTAAACTTGACATAAAACTCAGTGGGTTTTTTCCACTTCTTATCGCTCCCCAAAATGTGTTGTGGTTCAATACAATTTATGTCAGTTAGTTACCAATGAACAGAGAAATCCATTGTTTCTCTCACTGTAACAGTCACAAAAGGTGAAGTCCTGTAAAGTCTTTTGAAACTTCTCCCATTGCACATGTGGTTTAGTCCCACTAACTTCACTGCACCAGAAACAAAGATGATCAGGATACTGGATGGCTGCTTTTACTTGAATACAATTCCCTGCAGTAAATTGAATGAAAAAAAGAGCATAACCAGATCACAGCCTCGTTAGCTGTGTTATGACCTTTTCTACCATTGCCACAATTTGTTCTTACAATTTGTGGAGTTACATAACAAAATCAATGCTTTCTTCTGCTCTTAAGTAGCTAACTATCCAGACTTCAGCTGAAGAAATGCCTGAAGCTGTATGACTAAAAGTTCAGAAATATGATGATAAATAAAAAAAATTCTGTATTTAAGTATTTTAAATAACCATATTTTTAAAACAACATCTGATCTGGGGAACTGTCCAAGAGAGCACCTTGAATGAATCTGGCAATGATGACCAAGTGAGAATAATTACATCAATAAAGAATACAGGAGTAAAGGTCATCATTATTTTCCATAACTAATGCCAGGTCATTTCTTCTAATATAAGTTCCTGCTGTTGCTGAAACAGGTGGTCTGAATTCACCCAGATCATGCACAACAGCAGATTACTTGCATTAGCTCCCTCCATTGATAAAAGAAGGAAAAAGCCAGAGACAAGGCAAATGGAAGCTCACTCAGTTTGACTGTTGTGAAAACATGCATTAAATAAAAGTGAACATTACTACATTGAAACTTTTTAATATCTGATCTAAAGTTTGTTTTCATTCTTCTCCCAACACTATTAATGCAATCAACTTTATTTTCAAATACCACTGGTCATGGCACTAGTGCACTGTTTGTGCCTACATGAAGTATCTTCTCTCATCTAGGGAGCTGATTTTTCTATATGTTTAATTTTTGTTTATGTTTAATTATTCACAGATTCTGTTGTATTTCATCATTGTTTCAGCTGCAGGAATGATGAAAAAGATCATTATAATACACGCATCACTGCAAATTATTACAAAGTACCACTCTACAGAATGGTGGTACAGATTGCATCAAAGAGGTTTTACTCTCTGCAGCTAGGTCAAAGGCACTGAAAAATTTAAATGGGGAGGTATCAAGGTATTATTTGGACTTGACTCACATCCTATTGAACTCAGTAATTAAATTTCCAGTCTCCTTATCAGGACCTGAAAGCAGACTTCTGAAAACTGATTAAAAACTATAATGTTTTCCAGGTTTCAAAGGCCCATTGAGAATCCAGCCATAAGTGACTAAACCTCTCTCAAAATGAAATGCAGGCACCTAGGTTATGTAGATGACATCTTGGAAAATTCTGCCTTAAATGAATTCTTATGATCACACAGCAAGGCTATGCTAAAGCCAGGTATCAAAGGCAGGTGGTGAGCCTTAATGAAGCATCTACTCAAATTCAGGCTGTGTTTTAGCATCAACCACTCAGGTGGATTACTAGAAGTGGGTGCTCTTTAAACTCTCTCACCTCCTGGGACAAAAACTGGCATAAAAAAATGTTGCCAACAGCAATTGAAGGGGGAAAAAAAGTGTTCTCTTCTAAAAAGCCAGTCATTCTACTTCTCCCTGAGATGTGATGTTTTCAGATGTTCTGCCCAACGTATCTGAGTATATTCAGTTGAACTGGACAGTTTCTTGCAATCTCTTGACTTTCTTAGCTTTACAGGGATTTACGTTTGTATTTTAAACCTCTGCTAAGCTTCCTAAAAAAAGTATTTAATTATTTCACATTTTGATATTTCCAGATCTGAAACAGAGCTGCCTGCCATGACACTCAATGTGTCCACAGAATGTCTTTAGACTTCAAGGACTTCTTGTCTGTTCAAAGGAAGTAGAGGGAACCTAAAACGTTCTTTACCACTGACGAGATGCCAAAGCATTCAGGTGCCACCCACACAGCAGCCCTAGTCTGGAGCAAGAGCCCTGAAAATCTTCTCCCCAGCCTCTGATAGTTTTATTCAAAACCAGTTTAGTTTGGGGTTGTTTTGGTTTTTTCTTTTCTGCAATCCTAGGATTACCAATTTTGCGTTAACAACATCCTGGTTTGAAGACAGTGGGATGAAAGACTCCTCACCAAACAAAGTGTCAAGAAAATTGGCAGATTCTGCATTCTGAGAAGTGAACCAAAACATGCTGTTTCTTTACAGATTTGGGTTTTACAGTGCAACTCTAACATTTCAAATGCTTGGAAAATTTGTGACCACCTCTTGCATAAGTTCCATGAACTACGGAAAATATGAGATGGCTTTTGACTGGCAGAAACTCAGGATGGCTTTTGGCAGAGGAAATCCTTGTGCAGAATCTAGCTCTGTGCAAAAAGAGGGGATACAAACCCCTCTGCTACCAGCCAGAAAAGACATTTTGTCAGGACACATGCATTCAATGTCCAAGAGTCTTGAAGGGTGAGCTGACATGCAATCTAGCAGCAAGAGCTGACAGAGGAAAATGTTACTAAAACACACCAGATCTGATAATATATTTTCAAGTTTAGAGCACAACAAATAGACACCACTTCTGCCCTGTCTAAAGCTGTCTGACAGCCTTGCAATCTATCTTTTGCCATAATTCAGTGTCACATTCTGTTCATTTCACCTACCTGTTTTATGCAAAGCGGCAAGTGCAGTTCTTGGTAGAAGCTTCCTACTTGGTACAAAGAACCTTAAACTGAAATCTTCCGTAACAAGTCCTTGAAGCATTGGAAATGTTAGTTTTAGGAACACAAATGTTAGGAAGAATACATTGCATAATATTTTGTGGTAGGCAGGTATAATGGATGAGAAAGCTTCATGTGATGCTGGTCATCTCAAGAGAGTAAGCAAATATTCTTCATGGGTTCTCAAGATCACAGGATGGGCAGTAGCTCTGCAGTCTAAAAGGCAACACACATTCCTGGTTGTACTAGTTCAATCTGACCAACTAATGCTTTGGAGGAAGAAGGTGGCATTTAGAAAGAGAAGAAAATATTGTCACAATGAATGTGTTCCTGTAGTCTTGTGGTCCAGACTGTAGATCATGAATCTCAAATTAAAAAGGATTTTCTCTGAGAAAATGAGACTGAACTCCTTCACCAGAAAAGCAGCTCATTTTCACTGTCTGATCATCTCATTTGACTCCCTGAATAACAAGACAAAGGAACGTCCTGGAGCAATTCCTGCTTTCAGTGCTTGAAAGACTTGCTGTTTTACATATATGTATATATATATACATAAAACCAATAGATACAATACAGAATCAATCATCCTTTTAAAGCTTGGAATGTGATGGAGTAATAACAGTAATCCTATCAGTCATCATTACTTTTAAGAATAATGCATCTGATCTCTGGATTGCAAGTACTCCTCTTCCCTTTCCAGCCACTGATTTTTCCTGTTTCTGTTAGCGTCAGTGACCCTGTATCATAAAATGAGTTTTCCATGAGATTATACAAACTATGATCAAATCCTAACTTTCTCTAGAATTACATAAAATTTCCCCTCAAGAACATTCCTGACATTTTGTAATCATCTATAATCAGAAAAACCAAAACAAAACAACCAAAACAACCAAAAAACAACTGTGTTCTTACCATCACCATAGCTGGCACTGACATTATTTCCCACCAACTTTTTAAGTTTATCCAAATGCATACAAACATAGAAGTACAGAGTAGCAGTACATTCTCTTGCATATATCTGGTCATTATGGACCACTGCTTCCATATTTTTTAAGTGTAGAATTTCTGATTTGAGAAAATAGAGCACAAGTAAATAAAAGTTAGGAAAAAAAAAAGGTTACATGAACACAAGTCTTTCACTATTTCTCAGATATCTCAGAACAGCAAATACAAGATCCAGTTGTTAAAGATATTATAAAAATTTGTCTAACACTCTGGAAGACTTTGCAATTTGAAATAAAGGATAAAATTAATCAAAAATTATGTGAGTAGTTTTCGTAATGTTTTAAGTCCTAAGGAGCCAGAACCCACTGACCAACCACTTGACAGTTATTAATTCCAAACCTCAGTTAAAAAGAGGTTTCTATACAAAATATACAGAAATAAATGAGCCTTAAAAGTCTACTATATACCAAAGATGATTATTATCTCAATCTTTGAACAAGTTAGCCCCTACATTTTCAACACTGGTTAAAAATCCCCTGCATCTTCCTATCAAGCATAGAAAATGCCTTTTTAAAGCTGTGCTGGCTTCTGTGAGATGACTACTGCATTCTGTGAATCTGCAGTGTTTTGTGCAGGCAGAATATATGTGATTTTGAAAGATTCACTTAATTACAAACCACTATTTGCTTGTACATTACTCTGTGAAACAGAAAATTCACGCCGTTTTACATCATGTACAAAGAAGATAGATACAGCTCAGTAATCTTCAGAGAAGTGATTATGGGTGTGTTAAAATTAATAACAAACTGAGTTTTCAGATTAGTTTTTAATTTTCTTTCATGTGATATACTACAGGATTTTGAGCTATAAAACAAATACATTTTTGATGCCTTTGTTTCTGGGAGATGTAAAGGTATAAGTCCATATCAGTGAGGTGGTAATAAGGTGTTGAAGAACACCATGGTACTTTTTGCAACTATATAGTTTAAATTTTATTTTTCTCCAGAGTTTTTTCCCCTGAATGTTTGAATGAAAAAAGTCACTACTAAAGTCATAGAAATGCCACTGTTTAATCCAGCAATAGCATGCTGCTAAAATAATGCTTTTTCAATTTTTATACAAATATTCTCAAAACAGAAATTAATGCTGCCTCTGCAGAAACACAAATTTTTTGCATTGCACAAAGCCAAAAAACCTTGGCTCCTTCTAAAACAGAAGTACGGCAGAAATGCAAACACAGTCACAGCAATAGCACAAAACATTTTGTGGAGATAAATCAGACTTTTATTTGGTGCTTTCACTGACAGTAAGGTGAATTTAATGTTTTAAGAACAATTCTGGGCCCTACAATAACAATGCAAATATACCTACTTTAATTATGCAACATTTCCATCAGGTTGTCTTATAAAATAAGGTATCCAACAAACAGAAATAAATGCTTTCTATATGAAAAGAGAAGCATAAAACTTAAATTATATTCTTACTTCTCCCCTTTCTTTCCAAGCTGTTATCACTACAGGTATTTACACATTTAAATTCTCCTAGTAAATAGCAAAAGAATGTTTTTTTCTGCTTGAAACCAAGCAGCTTATCCTCCTAGTCTTAGGACAGGTCTCAGCAGGAGGTTCAGATTAGAAGCAAGCACTTGTTATTGGATGGCTAAAGCAAGTATGTGCATCTTTCTGTAAAATGCACATATGTAAGATAATGAAGCAAGTGGAACACATCTGATATAAACTTTAAAAATTGCAGAAGTTTAGGACCACACTGTAAGCAGTCTTCCAATTATCTTTTTTCATCCTTAAAATCCCTTTAAAAAATTATTTGAATGGATCACTGTCACGGCTTAGTGTCAGGGCAGCCTGCTAGACCTGTAACAGACACTCTCTGTTAACCCCTCTCCCTCCTGAAAGGACAAGAGAATAAGGGAGAGAGACTTACTGGTTAGAAAAGGAAACTAGAACAGCTTTAATGAAAATGATAATAACAATAAATTGAATATATAGAAATATATATTAAAACAAGTACCAAAACCAACCCCCCTGATGGCAATTACATCACCATCACCACTGATGCTGTGGAGCAGGCACTAGGGGAGTCCCAGACTGGGTCCCGCAGTAGAGGGGAGCTGTGTTCAGGAGCTGGATTCTGGTACTGGATTCAGGAACACGAAAGATCAGGATTGAAGGCAGAACAGACAGAGTCCTCCTTGGATGCCAGCCATTGAACAAGTGAGAAAGAAGCCAGAAAAAGACCCAAGCCGAGCAGGCTTGACCCTCATGATCACTCAGCTTTATAACAAATATACAGAATAGACTCCCTTGGTGGTCAGTTTAGGGTCACCTATGCTGGCTGCTCCTCCCTGCAGTTGCAGCCTTTTACCTTCTGTAACCCCCCAACGTGGTACACGGGATCCAGCAGTGGCCTTGGTCTGCACACCAATCCTTGGTATTAACTTTAAACATAGGGTGTTATCACAGACAGTGTCCATGAAAACAGGCTGCTGACTTCAGACAGTGCAGTCAGGTAGAACTGAGCTGAGAAGTAGAATCGCTGAACAGAATTAATTGTGGTCTCACTCAAAACAAGACACTTTCATCTACTCATTCTACACACAAATGCTTCAGGATTTGTCATATGCCATACAAATACCTAGGCATTTCTATTTGAAAAACTGTGCCGTAAATGTTTAATTAAAAGAAATCAATTTTTATTTGCATGGAGAAATGTAGATATCTATAACTAGGGCATACAACCTATTATAATAAATCAAATAAGTTGGCACACTATAGAAGACACTTAAATTGCTCAGGTGACAGGAGCATTCCAGGTAACTTTCAGGGAACCGAGAGAACAATAAAAAATAAAATTCATAGTAATTTCTTACCTAATGTAGTATCTTTGTTTCTGGGCCAATGACACAAGCCTTTCAGATATGCACAAAAGTAATTTATTTTAATTAAACTCATATAATAGGCTTTTGGGACGTAAACATTGTTTCCTAATGATAGTCTTATTGTATAGTCAAATATTTTCTTAAGTGACTTAGAGAACCGACATTCTCAAAGAAAAAAGGTTAGAAACCCGTCAGAAGCTAGGCATTCTGGCCTCTCCTCCGCAGCTCAGCCCCGGTGACGTGGCGAAGTGCCCGCCGGCTCCTGACGGCCCCAGGCCTGAGAGGTCCAAGGCCAGCGCCAAGAAAGCTGTGCCCGGCCTTCCTCCGCAATCAGCGAGCCCAGCCACCAGACGGGGCCGTGAGAAGGACGCCCCGACGCCGGACAGCCCTAGGGACGGAGAAGCACCACAGAAACCGACAGCAACCCATATTTGAGCCCAGCTCCAGCCTTGCCGAGATCGGCGAGGCCACAGAGTCACCCGGGAACGGCACCACCCCTCCACCACCCGCCTCACTGCACATGCGCCCCGCGATACGACCGCTTCCTCCCCGCCTCTCGCCGTACGCATGCGCACCGCGACACGACCGCATGCGCACCGCGACACGACCGCTTCCTCACCGCCTCTCGCCGTACGCATGCGCACCGCGACACGACCGCTTCCTCACCGCCTCTCGCCGTGCGCATGCGCCCTGGGGCGTCCTGCTACGGCGCATTTGTCTCCTTCCTCCTTCGGCTCCGGCAACGGCTGCTGTGCTGGGTTGCAGCGCCTGCGCAGCTGCGGCTGGCTGCCTGTCCCCTCTCACCCTCCCTTGAAGCTTCGTGAAGATTCCGGAAGGCTCCGGGTGGCCCCTTCCGCTGAGGGAGCTGGTCCTCACTCCTTCTGCTGTTCCTGCCCGGCTTCCGGCTACTGCCTCCTGCGCCGCCGAGCTCTTTTCTCCCGAGCGGCAGGGCAGGAAAAACCGCCGGCCGCTCTTCCGCCATGTCGTTGCTCTGCTACAACCGGGGCTGCGGCCAGCGCTTCGATCCCGAAACCAATACGGAGGGTAAGAGTGGCAGGGAACGGCGGCGGAGGGGGAAGGGGGGTGTGGGCTGCTTCGCTCATTCCCACACACACACACTTTGGCGGGTTGGGGGGGAAGCTTTCTTTTGGGGACGGCCTCTTTAAAGGGGGTCACCAGAAGTCTGCAGGGGAAGTTTGAGGGGTGATCTGAGGCGCCTGGTGTGCCCGCCACGCTCTGTGTTCGCCAAAGAGGTTGGAGTCGCATCGCGATGCGGAGCTGTCACAAAGGCCTCTCGGGACCGTCAGCACCGAGGGGCAGGGAAAGCGCTGGCTTGCGGGGAGCGGGTGCGTGTCCCTCTCGTTGTCGCCTGTCACTTACTGCAGGGTGCTGATCCAAGCTCGCTTGTTCCCGGGGAAACTCGTATTTTCATGTGGTGCTTTTCGTCACTTTGGGGGCGGAGGGCTCGTCTGGGGTGTTGAAGCGATGCTGTGGCTGCTCCCGTGAGGGCTTTGTGGCGGCCGGACAGCGAAACCTGTCCGCCCGGGAAACTGTTTCCTTAATTTGGAGGTGTGGGGCGGACGGTGAGGCTGGATCTAAGGTACTTTTATAACCAGAAAACTGTTCACAGCAATAAGAAACAGCCCTGTACGTTACTGTCACCCAGGTAGAAACTGGAGATCAGACGTTTTTATTTTGAGTTTCTGTATACACAGCAATAGTATGTGGATTTACAGAAGGTAATAAAATGTATCTTATGATCACAGAATGCTAAGGCAACCTAAAGGTTGGAAAGGACCTTTAAAGGTCACTTAGCCCAATACACATCTGCTTTGTTAAGTATTGTAAGCTCTTGCAGTGTGTTCTCTATGGGAGTCCAGTACCTGGTGAAACATCTTTGAAGCACTGTCACTTTAGGTTTCATAATTCTACAGAGGCTGCAAAAGTGTGATACGAATTTTCAGTAGGTTTGTCTTCAAGTGGTTTGCAAAGTAATTCTGTTAGCTGAATTTTTAGAATGGCTTGTTTGTATTAGCTTAATTTTTAGTGACCCACAGATTAGAAGTAGGCTAACATGTTTTAGCATGTGCATATTCTGCGATTAAGAACCATGGTATGAAGTGTGCTTATTTTCCTGAGGTAATTATTTCCAAAGACAGGGGCAGCACTTTGAGTAAAACTTGCTAATGTTACCAACAGCAGAATTAGGCACAGTTGTAAAATGTTTCTATTTAGTGAGCTCTTCTACTGCCATCCTTTGTGCCCCTTTGCCCCAAAAGATAGAGCAAATAGGGGTTTATACTAAAAATTCTCACTGGGGCTTGATGACCTATACACACTTTTAAAATAACAGTACTTTAGCATGTGTTCCTGTGTTTGTGATCAAACTGTAATAGTCTCCATATTTTTGGCATGGTCCTGTGCTGTGTGGTGCTTAGGTGGGGGACAACAACTTCTTGAGATGAAATTTCTTTCAGTAAGTGACTGGAACTCTTACTGAAACTGCTGTATGCTGGACTATGCAGTTCTAAAGGTGAATGTAGTTGTTCACAGACTGCTTCAGAAAACCAAGTTTGACATTTTCTGTGGAAGTAGAGTGATTATAACTTCTGGCATCCCTAAATTTCATCAAGGTCAGTGAAATGGCTACTAATTAGGCATGTAAGTCCAGATTTAGTTCTGTATGGCTGTTGAGTTTAAATGTTTGTTTGTATTTCAGAACACAGATGTACCTCAAAAATACCGTATTAAATACCAAAATATTTATACCTTTCCCGAGTTTTGCAATAGTTAAGCTTATGTTAAATATGTTATTGGGAAGTTTTCTTAAATAAAGATAGGTAGAAAAGAAGGCCTTCTGGCCCCAAAGCAGTTTTGGATTTTTATTTTTTTTTTTTTAGCATTCAGCCTGCTATATATTCCCACAGTGCTAACTGATGTAAGAGGCCATTAATCCCATCTTCAGAATTCAATAGCTGAAATAATATATGCATGTATTTTCTGTAGAATTTTTCATTGTTTCAAAAAAATTAGTAAGAGGCAACTGGCTGACAAGAAGGACTGTCTGCGTCTTAAGAGAGGCAGGAAAAACTGCCTGAGGGAGAGCATTAAAGGTATGTCTACACAGTTGTGACTGGGTGCCAAGTTATGAATTTATCTGTGGCATGCCTGGCAAGGTACAAATTTCACATACATTTTGGGTATGTTAATTACTAGTTAACTGACACTGTTGAAGACTTGTACAGCATCTGGTGTAGTAGGTAGAACTTGACTTCAAAAGTGGAAGTAGATGTAAATTATTTTTTTTTTAACCTGTGAGTGACCATATGAACATTTTTAATCCATTTCAAGGCCATTCAAGTTTAATTTGGTCCATTGCCAGAACAGAAGTACATACTCTTTTGTTTATGCTTTTTTTTTTTTTTCCTTTAGACCAAACTTAGTGATGTTGCACCCACAGTATAAATGTTATCACAGAGCTGATGAAAGCTTACCTTATGTATTTCTGAGGTGGTGTGAGTAGAAATCACAGCTTAGATTTTGAAGTCTGTCTGCCCAGACTCAGTTTTCTTTAACCTTGACTGGCCCCTGCAGTCAGATTGTGTTCCTATAAAGTGCACCTCTTGATCCTCTGTCTTCCTCATGGCATTTTGTTTGTCAGACTGAGCCTTTCTTTTTTCTCTTGCCATACTGTGTTTGTCCCCTTCTGCATGTGTATTTTTCCCAACACTGTGAGAAATTGAGCCAAATTAGCTTCCTAGCTCCAGCAAACACTTGAAGGCATCAGCTTCCTCAAGGTGATGAATTAAGTTCATCAGGTGTAACAGCCTTCCATTGCTTTGGGGCTGTAAAGCATAGCTTGTGAATTATTGAAGTATTTCCATAGGATATCAGGTTGGTTTTCAAGTTGTATATAGACAGATACTGCATTTCATCATCAAGAGTTCAACAGAATTTAATTGTAAATACCTCTAAGTTTGGGTGACCCATACCATTTTCTGCATTGATATTGAACAAAAAATCTAATAAAGTGCTACAATTAATAAGGCTGGAATCTGAACTTGGACAAGTCAGAAATAGTGACATTTTTGCTAGGTTTGTGATTATATGAATGAAGATTCTTGGTATGACTGAATATTAATAATAGTAATTTTCTTCTAGATTCCTGCACATATCATCCAGGTGTGCCAGTCTTTCATGATGCTCTCAAAGTAAGTACGCAACTTTTGTCTTTTTTTTATATATGTAAAACAGTATGCTTGTATTTTCTTTTTAATTCCAAGTCTTTCAGTGTTGCAGAAGCTGGTGTTCAGTCTCATGTTTGAGCAACCCCATGAAATTAGAAAAACACACTTACTCAAAGCTGAGGAAGAAATTTAATAACCATACTCACATGGTTTAAATGCCATGCAAGTCTCTATGGCACAGGTTTCCTTTTGATTGACTTCAGGTGTCTCAAGAGTTTAATTAGGTCCTCTGAATAGGTCTTTGGAGGCATTGAGAGGTGTCATACCCTTTCAGTTAATTAACCTGCTTGGAATTCTAACCAGCTGCTTGTGGTCTTAAGTGGCTAGAGCACTAATGTGTATGTGACATTTGCCTACTGTAAAAAATAATTGTTTTGTTCATCAGCCAGAAGAAAATGTTGGTTAAGTTGGGGCTGGTCACTCATGCCTCTGATGCAGCTGTCCAGGATTCTTGGGCTACATCTTCAGTAGTGAATTAAATATACTTGTGACTGGTTTCCAGTGCTTAGGTCAAAACTGCATATCCCATATTTGTTATACTAAACTGGTTTACTACTTCAAAATCTACTAGATGCATCCAGAGTGTCTACAGGGAATTGAGAGATAAAACTACCAAAACAATTCTGGAAATCATTGTAACAGTCCTGTATGGTCAGAAGTCCAGTGTCCAGAAATGGAGCCTGACACTCTTTACTGTATTAATACAGTACTAATAATACTAAGTACTGTATTAATAATACAGATACTGCCTAAGAGTCTTTTCTTAGGACACCAAAGTGCTATTTTAACTGAGCTTTGGGGCAAGCATTTTTTCTTGTAGTTTAGGAACTGCTTCTACTGGCAGTGGATCTCATCCCTATCCAATAATGTGATGTCTCATATGTATGCTTGTGCATATGTGCTGGGTAGCATGTTTTCTGACAGCTATTGCTCATATTGCAGTGCATATGCAGTCTTGTGCCTCTGGTAAATTTCAACAGATGCCGTTAGACCAAATACAATACAATTACTTAGACTATGATAATTTGTTTTGGACAAAATTCTAATTGTACTCATAACAGTCTGTAAAACTTCTACCTAATTTTAAAGACAAAAATAAAGTTAATTTAAAAGCTTGTGTTTACTTCCTCTTACATATGCACCATTTTCAGAACAAGTACTACTTTCCTCCCTCTCCTTATCCTATCTCTTGGCCTTATTTATTATAATTTTGTACGAGTAGTTTTCTCCCTGATATGAATTCTAGATAATGAAGGCAGGCAGGGTGAACATTTTGTGTCCTCAACTGTGGAAATAGTTAATATTTTGAGGATATTTTAGAGCCACCTACCTAAAACCCATTGTGTGACACTGCTTAAGCGCTCATAGCAGTGGTGTGTTTATTAGTCAAACTGTTGCCCTAATAAGTGTTCTTTGGCTTCTAACATACATTATTTGCAGTGGCAAGATTATTTTCTCCAAAATTTGAATTCTGGCTTTTATAATAAAAAGTGTTCTCAACTAATGTGGTTGGATAGATGGGTATGTGTTGCAGATGTCCAGCTTTGTGGTGGGAAATAACGAGTTTAAAATCTTGACTAGTGTGTGGGTGGGCGGGGAATCCTCATCATTTTAGGAAGGGGGCCTGTACATTCTGCCACAAGTGAGCTTAGTCTCAGGTCTAGTGTTTCTTTGTTTACTTTCATGTTGCTTTATGAGATAAAGTAACATTTCTGTTTTCTTTTATACAGAGTTGGCACCTAACTTTGTCACAGAAGTAGTGCCTCACATTTAATGAACTGATTAAGGCAATATGAGAGAACTAGAAATGGCAGCTGTAACAGGGTTCTCTGTCTTTTAAAAATGATGATGATACGGTCCAAAGAAAGAGAGAAAATTTCTAGTCGTGTTGTGCTGCATCCTGTAAAGTAATATAATTAGTCTTCTGCTTTTTATAAACTGTTGACAAGTAAGGTACCCATGCTTGTTATGTTTTTATTCCAAAATGTTTGTAGGGTTGGTCATGCTGTAAGAGAAGAACCACAGACTTTTCTGACTTCTTAAGCATTGTGGTATGTATTCATTATTATTTACAGTTTTTATACCTGTCATATGACAGTGATAAATATCAAACGGTGCATGTGCTTACATGCTTAAAATTTGTGTACTTTTGTTAAAATTGTCTTAAATCTTGCATGCAGTAATTGTCTTGATATAATATTGAAGTTGTCTCATTTTCAAGCTTTAAACATAGCTATCAAAACCTTTTTAGACACTTGTTAACAAGGAAGGTTAATATTTTTTGTTACTCTGCTTGATTATGGGAAGTATGTATTCTTACATCCAAATGAACATATTTTCCACTTACAGGATTTTCTGTTGCTAAGTAGGCTAAAGGAAAAGATGGGGATGAGGAATTAAATAAAGGAAACATTGCTGGTTTTGATTTTATTTTTTTTTTTAGTTGTGCAAACAAATTATATGACATACATATATAAACATACGCTTTCCACAATAGGGCTGTACAAAGGGTCTCCATAACAGTGAGAAACCTCCTGAGCCTGTTAAACCAGAAGTCAAAACAACCTCTGAACGAAAGGAGCTTGCTGAACTGAAACCCAGATTTCAAGAACACATAATTCAGGCACCAAAACCATTGGAAACAATTAAAAGGCCAAGGTACAGTATATGAAACCAAGTTTTGCCAAATTTGTGGTCAGTTGTCCAAGTTAAAGCTCGACTGGTTATTCAGTGTTACACATTTCATATCGTGTAAAAATTCCCAAATTAACTTGAAAAGATCCTGTGTTTATTAGCAGTGATGATACCTTAAACTTCAAAATTAGATAAAAGAATTACACTTAGGACAAGGTAATACTGGATCTCTCAATGGTTAGCTTCACAGGAAACAATAACTGCAGTCTAAAGCCCCATAGCTTAGAATGCCACTAGCAGTTGTGTTTAATGAAACAGCCATAAAAAATGATTTGGGGCTGCCTGTAGTTAGATTCCTTAATCTCTCTGATTTACTTTTATTGTTACAGAGTACTTGGGATTTCATAGTGAAACACAAGACTACCTCATAGATTTCTAGTCTGTTTTTCCATAAACAGTAAGAATTGGCATTTGCAAATCTTGTATGTTTATTTGCTGTTGTAAGGGAGGTTGGAAGAGTCTGACAGCAAGATTAAAAGTTACTGCCTTGTTGTCTTTTGTAAATTACTTACTTTTCATGAAGCTGACATGAATATATGGACATTTTTTTAGCCCAGATGAACCGATGACAACTTTGCAGCTGAAAGTGTCAGCTTCCTTGAAGCAAGCACTAGATAAACTGAAACTGTCATCAGAAAATGAAGAGGAAAAAGGTAAGGATGTGGGGAAGTTAAGTAGTTATATGACACTAATTGTCACACAAATAAATTAAATGCTATTTTTGTTGTTGTTTCTGAAGTCATTATTTCATGTAATTATGTTGGTTTTCTTAATGATCTGGGCAATACCTTCCAGACTAGGGAGTGATACTGAAAGTTTTAACATGAACAGTATGGGGGCTTGGGTGTTAGGAGGAGTATGTTGCCATTAAAATTATTTGAACTGCCTGTTTTGTAAGATTTCTTCGATAGGATGGACATTATGGGAAAATCCATTTCTAAATATATGGATGAAAGTGTTCCCAAGAAAGGAGAATAGTGTCATACAAAGCCTAGCTGAAATTCCTCTGAAGACTGGTTCTGTGGTTTTGGTTGGTTTTTTTATTTTCCTCCATCTGTTTTTCCTCCTTTTTTTTTCTTCTTAGTTTATTTGGAATTTGGTTCCAGACTACACTGCTCCTTATGAAGTACTCTCTAATTTCAGCCTACATTTGTGACTGTTTTATACTCTTTTGTTCTTCTACCAAAACTGTCATTCATCTCTTCTTTCTACTTGGTATCCAGATTCTTTCTTTGTGTATATTTATAGACAGCAGTTGGAGCCTTTTTACATTCTTAGTTTTACAAAACCAGACTAGTGACTGTTCTCTCCCCCTACGATTTAATAATTCTCATCATTCTTTTTTTTTTTTTTTTTTTTTCACCCTACCTACTACAATGTAAAGGTATAGAACCTAGAATCTGATGATACTACTGGTGATACAGTTTTTGGAATGTTTGCCTAATTTGTGTTTCTTTGTACCTTTCTGGCAGACTTGGGTGCCAGTCAGAAAATAGACAAGTTTGTGAAGGTTTTTGTTTCTGTTTTTTTTTTTTAATCTACTCCTTAGATCTTTTTAATTCTTAATAAAAGTAAAATATTCAGTACATTTTGCAATTCAGTTGCTATTTTCTATGATATGTTTCTGTTTACAGAGGAAGACAGTGATGAAATCAAGATTGGGACAACGTGTAAAAATGCAGGCTGTTCAAAAGTAAGTGATTCAGTTCCACTCTTAACTCTGGCTGCTAAATTACTCAGTGCACAGTTTTGTTTTCCTTTCTTGGGTGCTTTTTCATATACTACAAATTGACTTGGAAATGGTACAATGTCCATCAGGATTAACAAATGCACACTTACTTGACAGCACCATTTGGTATGGACAGATGTGGGCTGGTTTGTACTATGCACGCAGCTAAGTCCAAGATTACCTTTTTCTAAGACTGTTCTGAGCTTCTAGTTAGTAATCTTGCCAAACCCGTGGTGTGCTTCAACTTAAAATGTTAAGTATAATATTGGTGAGGGGTGGCTTGCTGATAACACTTGAATTGTTCTTGATAATCTGTGTATAGACCAGAAGCATCTGCAGATCTTATCAACTGCTGACAAAAGAATTCACAAAGAAAACATTTTAACACTTTAAGCACCAAAATTAGTCTTCATATTACAGTCATTTAAACAAAGGTTTTTTTACACTGACATCCCTGTGTTGTACAGAACAGCACAGTAGAATTTAAATAGTTATTTCACTGGACATCTGACAGATTTTGCATTTTCTACTGAAAACCTGGTGGAAGGAGAATTTATAGCAGTCTCTTGTTTGTGTTAGGAGAACTGATCCAATGGTGGCAGTTATATATCGTTTAATTTGCTTCCATTTGAGAATCCATGTGTTTTATGAATGAGAAATTTAATTTATTTTCCAGTTAAGTACTTGTTTTCTCTGAATATTCAGAGTATTTTGAAAGACAGATATTTCTGAGGATCTAAAGTGACCTTTATGAGCATAGATAATGTCACCATTGATGTAAGGCATTGAACCAATACAACATATAGCTTCTTAGGACTGCCAGGGAACCTTATGTGAATGAAGGCTGAATGGTTAAGTTGAAAAACTAGGGCAAGCCATTAGATCTAGATTATTTACTCAAAAGCTACTTAGTACTTCGTTCAGTGTTTCTGTTGTGATTTGTGGGGTTTTTTTATTTGATTTTTTTTTTTCCTTTGGTCCATGTTCTGGAGCAACAATAGACTTAAAATGCTTTGTTTTACTAGATGTACGAAGGACCTGACAGCACAGAAGAAGTATGTACATACCATTCTGGTGTACCTATATTTCATGAAGGGTTAGTATTCAGTTAACTTTTTTTTTTTTTTTTAGTCAGTCTTATTGCATGTCCCTGCTTTCTTTTTAGGTGTTGCCTTGTTTTCATTCTTCATTTCTTCTTCAGTCAAAACTGGCAGTGCTTGAAGAGGGTATACTAAATTAACAGTAATATTGCACAAAGGAAAGATCTTGAGTGTTCACAGTAAATAATGTCCTAAATATTGTTTAATTACTTTGCAAACTTTGAAGGATGAAGTATTGGAGCTGTTGTAAAAGAAAAACATCTGACTTCAATACATTTTTAGCTCAAGAAGGCTGCACAAAAGGAACACATGTGTGGACTAAAAAAGATGCGGTAAGTAGCTCTAATGTTGCATTCTGTAGCTGTCCACTCTGAACACTGAAATGCAGTTAGTAGCTTGATGGAGTTACTACTATAGTTTAGCTGTTACAGATCACTACCGTTGAAATAATACAGAGGATGTTATACACAGCATGACAACAGGGAGAGGGAGTTGGAAGTGATCTATGGTAGAAGTATACTTGTAATGGAGTACAGCATTTTAGTGATAAATGCAGTATAATTATAGTGATTGATGGCAAATTCGGAAAAAGAAATAGCAGTATTTTCTGCTTTCTTAGTTAAGAAAGTCTATGCTATTCCATACAGAGTATATTCCATATATACCACTTTGAAATAAGATTATTAGAAGCCTTTCCCCTCCCAAAGACCTTGAAGAGAGTGGCCGTACAAGTTCTGTAATAAAGTAACTAGAGTTCCAGTTTCATACAGAGGATGTTGTGTTGCTGTTTCACTAGGGATGTCAGGGCAGATAAGCTTGATGAGGTTCCCTGGGTGGGGAGCAGGGATAGAACAGTCTCTTTCTGTCTAATTGGGATTGTGTTGTTGTTTTTTTTTTTTCTGGTCTGAATCTGTTTTTGCTTGGATACCAGAATAACAAATACAGAGAGAGTATGTGTTTAGTTTGCGTGTATTTCATTGCAATGTTGTGAGCAAATTGCAGAATTACAAGGTAAAAAATACTTCCATTCAAGGATGTTATAGAATGTAATAATGGAACTGAACACTTTGTTCAAAAACACTAGCTAGCCACATGTTGGATGCAGATGAATACAAAATTCTTGTAATTCAATGTTTCTTTGTTTTTTAGTGTTTGTGTTGTGTTGGTGGTTGTTTTTTTTCCTATTGCAATGTCCCAGTTTTTGACTGTAGTCTCTGTCACAAGCATTGGTTTAAAATTGGTTATTAAAATAGAATGGGGCTTTTATCCTGATTAGTCTTGTAAAAATACTTCTGAATGCAGTTTTAAGTCTTTTTTTCTGTACCATTTTCCTTATATAGAGCAAGAAAGTAGTTCCATGCAGGCATGATTGGCACCAGACTGGAGGAGAAGTGACTATTTCTGTATACGCTAAAAACTCCGTTCCTGATCTGAGCTATGTAGAAGCCAATAGCACAATGGTGAGTATCTACCTTAAGATGGAATTCTGGGAAAATCTGGCTTCCACTTTGTATACAACGCACAGGTAGCATAAGAAGCTTTTCTGAGTAATGACTTTTGCTTGGTTTGTTCAACTATGTATAGCCTTTGATTCCCTTCTGTTTGGACAGTTGTTCTTTAATGTTGGTTTGGTTTGGGCTTTTTTTTATATAATATGTTAAAAAAAAAAAAAGCTTTATTTTGACTTCTGCACTTAAAATCCAAGTGTGATGGATGTGTAAATAATTACAGATTCATAATTTGTGTTTGGATTAACATAATATAATTTTGTTCCTCAGAGTATGCAGTTTTACAGCTATTAATATTAAACAAATGTTAAAATGCTTCTCTGATTTCATAATTACACATTTGGAGAAACTTGTACAGTTTCAGGATGTATATATGGCCAATATTGACTATGATACTGTATCAATCTATTAGAATAGATTTTCACTTGTGTGTCTGAGTTGATCACTTATTATAGGATCTGAGTCCTACTGTGGTATTTTGCTTAAACATACTTGAAGTGCCAAATGTTTTATTTGTCTGACAAAGTGTTCTGTTGTTTTTCCTCCTAAGTTAAATATCCATATTGTCTTTGAAGGAGAAAAGGAATTTCATCGCAGTGTGAAATTATGGGGAGTAAGTATACTTTCACTATTTAAAAGAAAGCAACAAATCACAAACACTTTTTCAAAAGAGCATGTTTTTCTTCATTACTCTGCTTGTTGAAAAAAAAAAAAAAAATCAGTTGCATGTCATTCAGTAATTACATTTAAACCTGAATCTGATGCTCCAAGTGGACAGGTATGGCATCATAGTTAACACTGCTTTGCACAGAAGGCGACCTTCTGAGGTCCTTTCCAATCCCAACACCATGACAGTACTGTTGCAGAAAACCTTTGTCACTTATGTAGTTGCGTGCTTATATATGTTTGTGGCCAGCAGGACTAGGGAGGTGATCATCCCCCTGTACTCAGCATTGATGAGGCCACACCTTGAATATTCTGTTCGGTTCTGGCCCCCTCCCTCTGGGGAGGACATAGAAATGCTGGAGCATGTCCAAGAAAGGGCAACAAGGCTTGTGAAGGGCCTAGAGCACAAGTCCTCTGAGGGGTGGCTGAGGGACCTGGGGTGGTTTAGTCTGGAGGAGGCTGAGGTGAGACCTTGCTCTCTACAATTGCCTGAAAGGTGACTGGAGCAAGGAGGGGGACAGCCTCTTCTCCCTGGTGGCGTGTGACAGGACCAGAGGGAATGGATGCAAGCTGTCCCAGGGGAGGTTTAGGCTGGATATTAGGAAACATTTCTTCACTGCAAGGGTTATCAAACATTGAAATAGTCTGTCTGGGGCAGTGGTGGAGTTGCCATCCCTGGAGGCATTTAAATTTAATGTGGACTTGGTGCTTAGGGCCATGATTTAGTGGTGAGCTTGCAGTGTTGGGTAGAAGGTTGGACTAGATGATCTTGAAGGTATCTTCCAACCAAAGACATTCTGTGATTGTGTTAAACCAATGTATATTATGTATGCATAGACTTAAGTTCATAGTTTGGGAATGGGAGAGGGATGACTTTCCTAGATAGGGGAGAACTTCCATTTACCTAAACATCTACATTTCATGTACTACTGAAATTTAGTGATAAGGTACTCTTCCTAACTTAAGTTCCATATATCTAGAAGTCTTGTGTCTTAAATTGATCAGGGTATTTAGGTGTTTTTTTTGTTATGGGTATGGTTGGACTTGGTGATCTAGGAGGTCCTTTCCAACCATGAATATTCTGTGATTCTATGAAGTGTGAAATTTTTTTTCTGTTCCAGGTAATTGATGTAAAGAGGAGTTATGTGAACATGACAGCTACGAAGATTGAGCTTACTATGAGAAAAGCAGAGCCCCTATTATGGGCAAGTCTTGAATTACCAGTATCCAATACAGCAGAAAAGAAGGAGAATTCAGATCAATAATGGTTCCAAGAGACAAGTTCTTTCCCGTGATGAAGTGGTGACTTGCTACTGTAATCAAATATTTAACTTTTATATAGATTCATATTTTTTTTTAAATGCTAGATCATATCTTCCATTCTAGAAAGAAATTTGACACACAGTAAATGGGAGTATAAACTTGAAGGATAATAGCTATTTCTGCTCTTACTCCCATGAGTATATTTATGCTAGCCACAGTATCTCCATGGGGATTTAGGAGTAAAAGAGCTATTGGCCTTTGCTTACACTGTACCTACCATACACCGACTATCCAAGTAGCTGTGTTCTCAGTCCACTCTGTGTGTTAATTTTTCAAGTGTTCAGTTCAAACTGCTGGGTAGCACATATTAAATTCAGCACTGTTCATTATGAAGCATACAGTAATTCAGACAGGAAAAATCTGAGTTGTAGAAGTGTTTAGCACACAGTTCTACATCTAGAACAAGAAAGTACATAAATATGGAAAAAAAAAAAAAAACTTGTAGAGTTGCATTTTTGCCTTTTGAAACTAAGGTTTGTTTCAATGCCCGTTGGCTCTGTAGGGATGGAATAAACAGTATTTTGCTAAATATTTCAATACTTGCTGACTCTTTTGCTGTCTTTCATGTTTAAAAGCAGGAGATGAGATTAAAATAAAAACAAATTTCAAAGTTGTCAAGAAGGGATTTATTTTTTTTTAACTCCTGTACCTTTGGTATTTGAATTGTTAAATATAGAAGTGAATGGAGAGTGAAATGGATGGAATAATTTAGCATTTCAGCTGTGGAGAATATACAAACAGCAAACGATTGTAAAACTACCACGGTGCTGTATATATTTGACAGTCTTCAGAATGTATATTTTTGTCCTGTTCTACAATATTCAAAATTACAACTCTTGTTTTCAAAGTAGGTGGATATGTGTATAAAGAGAATCCAGCACCATGTAGGTGTCTTAGGAAGAGTACTTCCTGTAGATATGCGTAGCTCTTATTTTTGAGGATGGTAACTTAAGAATGAAATTTATCTACAGGACAAATCCCAGCACAAATAAACAACAAGCTTTAAAATGTCTCAAATAATAATTTTACCTTTGAATTTAAACTATTTTAAAAGTATTATTTCTTTTGAGCAGCACAGAACAAAATACTGTAACTAGAAATCAAGGTGTTACTTTTGTTTTCAGTTCTCCATCAGTAAAGATGTGTGGCTGAAAACAGGGTAGTTTTAAAGATGAGACTTCCCTAAGCAGCAACACATGCAGTAATGTTGTTAACTTTCTCTTCCTGCTTGACATAGTTTCTTAGTCATGGGTTGCAGCTGAAGGAAAGAGTGGTTTTGTATAGAAGTCATGCCAAATGTACACTGTTATTTATTGTGCCAAAACTTAAGAGATGTAAAGAAGCAGTCCCTATGGACTGTTGAAATGTCTGAATGCTCATCTACCTGCCTTGGCAGACCTGGAATAACACCCAGAGAAACACAGTGTAGTAAAGGCAATAATTGAAATCCTACTTCATGCTTAAAGTAGTAGGAAATACATTACCAAAGAAACCATCCCCAAACACCAACGAAGTAACACGTGTTGTATATATGAAATTTCTTTTGGTGCTTCTTTACCTTCATTTCAAGATAGTTTCCTTGTTGATTTGGAGGGAGCATGGTTGCCTACTCCTTTGGGCTCCTAATAAAAGTTCCAGCACTAAGTTATACCTGAAAGATTCTATTACCTTCTAATAATGTCTTTTTTTTTTTTTATTAGTTTCACAATATCAGGTGCTGTGAAGTGGTAGGGTACAAGCTTATGAAAATGTACATCTGCAGATGGTCCTCTAAAAATGGAACAGATGTTCCCTGATGTCTTCTGAGCCCACAAGTGGTGCTCTTGCTAGTATAATACTGATAACAATCACTTCAGTGGATGAAAAATTCTAGATAGCTGTAGCTACTAGCATGCCATCTGTGGCACTGTTTACAGAACTCTGAACTTGGACAGCAAAATGAACAGTGATTAAAGGCCAGGAAAAAGTTCTTTAGCAAGCAAGTTCAAAGGCGTGTCTATCCACATGTATCTATAAATACCCTAATTATCTTCTGTTCTCCACTTTTTTCTTAACACATTTTCAATTTATTTCCATTCTTACATGCAGTAGGTTTACATGATATAAAATCCATTTTAAAGAACTACAAAGGAAATTGAGTTTCCCGGGAAAATAAGAGTTACTGGTTTTAAGCAAGTGCTATTCTCTCTTAGTATACTAAATGCTAAATAAAGAGAAAGGTGGGTGAATGGACCTTCTGCTGTTAATGCTGCAGGCTTTGGGGCCCTCTGACTATTTGTTATACTCTTTCAAACTACATTCTGCTGGTAGCTGAGCCAACTTGTCTGTAAGTATCTGAAAGCTCTTGTAAACATGACCTCAGTTTTGCTTTTTATTCATTCCACCTACTGTTTCCTGATGTTATTTCAGCACAAAATTAAAGATAACTCAGGAGTTTCCACAATGACTTTCCCCATCAGGGGCAATAAAGCCACTTCTAAAATTCACCTGTTTAAAACAATAAAGAAAAGAAAGAAAGAAACAAACAGAAATAAGCACAACCCACAAGAAGTTAAAACCACAAAAGTCCCAAACAGTTTTGATTGGGTAAGAAGGTATAAATTAATAGCTTAGTTTGCTATAGCCTGTGATGGTTTTAAGAATAAAAGGATAATTCTTCAGATGGTATAGACTTCCATAAATCCCTTGTTTAAGCCTATGTCTGCATCCATCATCAAGCTGCAAAACCTGTATCGTTTACTGAATTTGAGTGTTTCAAGGAGTTACTCAGAACACGCTTCAACACACCACTGTCCAGTCCTGGTATTTCATGAAGTGACATCTTGACGTGGGCAGTGGTAGGTGACACCTCAAAGGAATATTCCATTGGCTGTAACTTTTACTAGTTAATGTG
>JANIJG010013523.1:0-20579 GCA_024611175.1 Megaceryle torquata | reverse complement strand
CTGGCTCTGTTCCTGGGTGGCCTGCCCTGGGTGACCCTGCTCTGGCAGGGGGGTTGGACTTGATCATCTCCAGAGGTCCCTTCCAACCCCTGCCATTCTATGATTTTATGATTACGTGATTCTCAATTTGCCCACTCCCCTATAGATTTCTAAACCAGGTTAACCACCTGCTGCCAAATCTGTGTTAATATTTCAAATATGTAAAGTAATATTTCTAATATAAAATTCTAAATGATTATTTTGTAACTCATAAGTCATTTAACAGGCTTTGGTCTTGTTATGGCATGACATATACACATCGATATCCTTTCTGTGCAATCTCACAAGATGATCAACGCATTGAACATCACAGAGAGCTGGAAACCACGGAAGAAAGCCAAAGAAAAGAAGCAAAGAATCACACAAACACTGGAGAGCTAAGAAATAGCCAAGGACAATAATAAAAGGTGAAAATGACAACAGAAGAGAAATTAAAGAACATCAGGAACAACTTGAAGGTGCCGCATCGCTCTTAGGATTTTTCTGCTGCCCCCAGTTACGCCATGGGTCAAACCTTAGTAGAGCATGGCTTAGTAAAATGGGAAATGAATGAGAAGACATTAAATTTTAAAGAAAAAAACAACAAAAACAAGTGTTTTAAATATATATCTTTGAAGCTGTTTAGTTAAAGAAACTTATTAAATGCATCTGTGGAAATTGTAGACTGGTAGCAGCACTCTGTTCTAAAGGTGACATATAAAATATTTCAAAACTTCCAGGAAGATGGAAATAAGGGAAACACTTTTTTGTCTGGTTGTGTCCCCTTGTCAGCAAAATGGACTGTATCATGCATACATTCTGTTCAGGAGATTGGAACGGGAAAGAGAATCCCTCTTCTACAATGGATGTATTTTGAGTGATTGTATACTTACACCATAAATACTCGAAAGGCAAAAAAAAAGGAACTAGGTTTCTAGACCACAGAAAAAAAGAGTTAAATGTATTATGACTCTTCTTTCGGGCTTTAATATTAACTTCAAAAAGCACTTTATGCTCAGGTACTTCAGATTTATCACGTAAACCAAGAATCTCTCCATGAAATCTACTCCAAAAAATAACAGCAGTGTCTGCTGTTTGCCTACGACAGCTACGGTCCCTGTCGCTCTGCGCTTCCGCAGTGTATTCCAGAGGAACCTTGATTTATTCGCAGCTAATTTCAGCAATGTCACTACAGCTTTAGGAAAGCCTGCAGCACCACTGGAATAACAATGTTTTGGCAAAAGCCTCTAAAATGCAGATAATTAATAGAAATATGAAAAAGACACTTAAAAATTGCATATTCCAGCCATAAACCACCATATGGTGGTCCCATCAGTACGATTTACCTTTCTTTCTTCTTATGGAAATCTATTGAAAAAACCAACTGACCACAGAACTAATCTATCCTCTCTGACATCACAACTGTGTAACATTTTGTGAGGTGCCACCTTTCAAATGTTTAAAACTATAATGTAAAACGGTTAGAGGGGATGGAGACACGACACGTACGTCTCAACATACAGGTCAAAGAACTCTGGGCAGTGATCTCCCACTGAGAAAACATTATTAAGTTGATAAAGCTCCAGAGAATTTTAGAGTATTGCAGCACAGATCTCCCAGAAAAGTGAATCCCAAGAAGAGGGACAGTCTGGCTGGCTGACTCCTGTAATTGTTACTCGGAAAAATAACAAATCCGTCTGCCTAACAGTTTCCTGCGCTCAGCCTCTCCTGCTGCCCTTTACTAAGTAGCTCATTCTTGAATCCTGGTATTATATTAACAGGTGAGTTGGTTGGCTCAGCAACTCCCAGGAGGTAAGGGGAGAACAGGTAACTTCATAAACAAGGTTATTTTTCTTTGAATGTATTTCTATCTGTAAGCCAAAACTGAAGTGATGAAAACAGATCCTAAGACGCAAATTAATTTGTTTCCATTAGAATTTTTATTTTCCCTTCTAGAGGTCATTTCATGACTACATAACTAATGAGAAAGGATATATTCCTTGAGTCATCTGGGATCTGCCATAGCACATCTGACCAAAGGTGTAGCTACTGAACTGTGACAGTCCAGACAGATGAGGAGCTGCAGCTGCAGCTCATATCATCATATCAAAGCTTGTGTGGCAGTTCATATTTGCCAATATATCTCTCAGGCTAAAAAGATGTGATTTCCTCCCTGGTGATTTCACAAGTAACTTTCATCAATAGTTTGTTGTAAATTTGGCATGGCAAGGGTTTGCAAGAACATACTTGACAAGACACACGGTTTTCTTTTATGAGACTATATATGTTTTAGTCTTCTCTGGATGATAATATGAACCCTAAGTAAGTATTTCTGAGTTTATTCCTCCAGGACTCCAGGAAGAATAAAAAGCAAAAGAGGGCACGCATCTCTGACTTGCTAATGTACACATCTATGATACTGTGCTCCCTTCAGTTGGCTTTGAGTACTTTGCCTCTAAAAAATGCATGCATTTAAAGTGAAACAAAACACAGCAAGGCTAGAACTTACTATTCTGCTGCGTCATATAAATATTCGATTAAATGCTGCAACGGAGATGTGACACTATCTTTCATCTGCAGCATTCCCAACATGTGTAACTTGACTCTTGTTTTAGTCTATTCTATATAAAAAGAGCACTAGTTTAAAATTGCTATGCTAAGTTAATTATTCCCTTTAAAAGAGCGACTCCTTCTACTCTGCATCTCTATTAAGATTAACCCTCGCCACCCATTTTCTTCTCCTATTTTTCTGCTACACTTTCTCATCTGCTTTAATACATTTCCTTAAAAATGTTGAAGCTGTAATGTCTTTTAATCCTACTTAGTATTTGTGTGTGTGTGTGCGTGAACTATGGCAGTTGTCTTACCCTGTTTGAAAGCGTTGAAAGCTTTTCAAAGACAGATGCACTACACTACCTGCAGAAGCTTACCACATTCTGGGGCTGAGGAGGAGGAGGAGGAGGCAAGGATGCTGGATTCAAAATCACCCTGTTCTCTCAGGCCTCAAGATTTCCTATTTAGCCAATGTCAGCAGAGGAGTCCTCGCTGATTCTAGCAGCCACGGAGGGCTGTGCTGAGGGCCGGGGTTGATGCTGCTTTACTTGGTTGAATGTTGCTCATTCAACGCTCTTTTCTCACCAAATTTCCCCTTGTTCTCTTTACACTAAAATCTTAGCAAAACAGAAAAGTCTGCTTATGCTTACCAGGCAGGTTTCATCCAAATTTTACAGTTATAATTAAAAGCTACACTTTGATTAAGGAAATTATGAATTACAATAAAGTGCAAGGAACATGCAAAATGAATAATTAACATTGTATAGACTTCAGCATCATAATTAAGATTAAATACTACATATATTCAAACTGGATTAGCACTTCCACTGAAAGCTGTTATGTGCTCAGTAGGAGAGTCTATGCATTCACAAAATAATGTTTTATGAGGAGTATTGTAGCAACATTAAGCATAAGGTTGTCATATATAAAATGATTAACGTTTTATATAAAAGAAGCTGTAATTCCAGTAAATGAAGTCATTTCATTTCCCTGCTGGTTCTACCTTTAGGAATATACAGTAAATGAAAAGTGGCTCAATGTGAAGTCTAGTTAAATAGAATATGAGTCCTCTTGTTTGCAGTTAATGAGACTTGGAAACCTGCATTTAAAATAATGTTGTGATTTTAAATCGCCAGTTTCATTAAGATTTGCATGCAGCACGTACATACTTGTTCAGTTAAGGCTTCCACATTCTTAGCTACCTAGGACAGGATGTCACCATGTTTTCCTGATCTTTGTTAGCCACCACTTAACAGCTACTTCTCAATGCATCTCAATTGATCTCAGTCCTCCGAGGGCACACATGTGGTTTCCGTGAGCTACAAGAACACTGCTTGAATTTAAGCACGTGCTTAAGCAGACGTTGTTGAAAGCCAGGAAGTATCTCTATTGCTTATGAGATTATTACTGTTCACCTTCAAGGATTTGTTTCTTTATAATGGGGGGACTGCTTAAGAGAACCTGCAATAATGGAAAGTAGGTGAAGTATTAATCTGCAAAAATGCTCAAAGGCAACAGCAGCGAGCAAAGCGAGTCTTTGGCCACTGATTACGCAGTCATTTTGTCAAGGCCGAGTATGCAGAGATTGCTGGGGCATTACTCTCGGCACTAAAATGTCCGTCTGCGGAAGGGGTGTTGACAAGTTGCCAGCTGCTCCAAGCTGACAGATCAAAGGAGAAATGGACTGTAATTTTCTCCTCAAGAGAACAGAAGATGGCAAGGTTAAATCAGGCCTGCATAGAGGAATGACAGAAAAGCCCAGTGTAGATAAGACAATATATGTACTGGGGTTTGCTATTTCAAATCTGCTTCACCTGAAGAAGGAGATGCTCTTCAGGACACCCCAATTTCAAACCAAGAAACCCAAGTCAAACATTGTGTGAAAAAGATTATGCATTATGCTCCACGCCATTACCGTTTGACTAACGTGATTTTGGTTGCCAAGTCACAAAAAGAGAGCTAACTCACTTTTACATCACAAGTTAATGAACTATTGGACAGACTTTGCCCACACGCCACTGTTACACCAACAGGTTGTATGGTTGTAGGCTCTTCAGTGGGAGATTAGGCAGCCAGGAGTGACTCTTCAGACAAAAGCTGCAGCCACTCTCCTATTGTTGGTGTTATAGATGAGGAGGGCTGGCTGGGATCCTTGCCGGGCCCCTGCCCAAACAGACAGATAATTAGCATTGCTGTCAGCGATAACAGACACACTGCTTTCCTTAACCTCACTGGGCCTGACCAAACCACAGCTTTCCTGTGCTGTTCCTGGCATGGTAATGAACTCTTTCTAGCCTTTACCTGCTTAGATTTTCTTCTAAGCGAAGAAAATAGAGCTACATTTTGATAATACTATGAATCTTCAAAGAAAACTTTTTTTCTTTCTGGGAAAGGGAAATGGAAATCATTTTGCATTTCTATTCTGAATTCACAGCACTGACTCAAAAACATTTTTGGAAAAGTTTCACACCTGCTTAACCAAATGAGAGGAATGAGAGGACACAGTTCCTGAGGAGCTGTTTTACCATTTACACGCAGCTGGATTTCACTGAAACACAGTTTTAGGTCCTCCTGTGGGGTATATCTTTTTCCTCGTGGCAGTAGGAAAAAGTCAACGCAAACATAAACTAATTGATTAGAAAGTTGTAGACTCCAGATTTTTAAAATATCTTCCTAAAGTGGTAAAAAATCCTGGCAAGATGCATCAATGACATGAAAGAAAGATTTGCAGCTCCTGTGCTTGTTGGAACCCATGTGTTAGTAAATAAGAGTCAATAAGGCACAGACACAATCCAACAGTTGGTTTGCAGGTTTAGGAGCACTCATTTAAAAAAAAAAAAAAATCACGGTTTCTGATATGGCTGACTGCTGTTTGACTGGTTCATGCAGTGTCTGTCTACGTGTACCTGCTGTCCTCTGCCTTCTTGCTAGCGCGTCAGCTTGCTGGAGTACAGACTTTGTGTTTGATCCTTGGGCAGTGATTAATATAAGCTTGAATACCGTCTGTGATGGAGGCCCCCAGTACAATAGAAACAATAAATGTATTTTCATGCTAAGGCAGGTCAGGCTCAGAACAGAGTTTTTGATGAAATATGTACCCAGGCACAGGCAACAGGGTATTAGGTGAACTCTTTTGCTGTATTTCTGTGAAAGTGCAGGAGGCAGGAGCTGCTGTCAGCTCGCAGGAAGGAAACACTGATCCTTGGAAACCTGGTGGTATGTGAGTCGGGGGCTCCCGGCCCAGGCACGGGTACGTGGGGAGAGCCAGCATCTGGGCTTTGGCTGCTGGGAAGCAGGGTCGGGGTGTGGCACTGGGATTTGGTGTGGGATGCTGTAAACTCTGTTCTTCCTCCTTTCACAGGAGCTCAAGGCCACTGAAGCTGTCAGTGAGAAACTGACTGACTTCTTAGTCTTTTTATGCTATCTTGTGTCATAGCTGCTTTTATTTTTGAAAAGTGAGTTCAGTTGTTTGAAATATCCTGGTAACTTTGGGAAATCACAGGTGTAGCCTCTGCTTTATAATGTGAAATGTTCATACAGATACATCTAGAACAACATTATAGACTTCATGATTTAGAGAAAGCTTCATAAACAACATGCAAGCCTAGAATAAAAGAAAATTGCAAAGAGGAGCCCATGTCTCGGGAACCGACACCTAGGAAATCTCACTGTGGCTCATTTTACAAGATATCAAGCTTTCCTGGAGCTAAGGAGTACCTTATCAGCTAGGACAAAAAGCATAGTGTACGCCAAAGGGCTTGCTAAATTTTTATTATTTTTTGTCCACTGAGAATCCTCCACGAGGCCAAAGGTGTACAGAAAGGATTCGGACAACTGCGCAGATCCCTTCCTATGTAAAAGCTCATCCCAGGGTTGTCAGGGAGGCCGGTAACAGTACAGAGCATGTGTGCTATTCTGCCGTGGCCATCCTGCCTCCTGGGGACGGCACCGGGTTTCAAAGGGCAAAAATGAAGTGACAGATTGTCTCTCCACTTCAAAATTATAGAATTCATCTGACCACTCATACATCTCAAACTTTCAGTCATTCTTGTCATCAACAGAATGAAGTCCACCGTTCAGCTGTTAACTTTGCTAGGCAAAAAGCAGGTTTTAATAACCACAGTTACATCCCGCCAGGGTAATCGATCTCTTAGAAGAGTCTTGGGATGCTGAAAAGTCCTGCTCAAATCACAGTATTCCTAACATTTCAACCGTATTTTACTGTCAAATCATTTTACATACTGGAGTGCAGCAGGCTACAAGGAAGACGGTATCCAGTGGCCCATGATATAACCAACGTTGCATTTATGAACAGAACGGAAGCTGGGAAAACCGGGATTTAGGATTTATAACAGCCGGGGTGGCGAGATAGTCCACTTAAGCAATAACCACACAAATGGGGTTTGGTTTTCTAACTTGTATCGTAATTTTACGTAGTTATTTCAGAGATGTTGAAGGAAACTTCAAAGAGACTTTTCAAAGAACAAGAAAAGATTCTGATTTGTAGCAAGTCTAAAAAGAAGCATCGGATCTAAGATTGTTCTTGATCATGCAAATCCACTGATCAGCTCCTGAGAAAGTAATCACAAGTAATAGGTTCATCCAGTAGCATTAATGAGCGTTAGGATTTTATCTGCAATATATCTTACTTTGCAAAGAAAAACATGTGAAACATCTCCAAAGTGAGAATTACAAGTATGGTGCCTTTTTGGAATTTATTACAGCCTTTCTCAGGCTGGTGAACAGTTCAACAACAAATCTACCTCAGGCAGTGTTACCAAGCTACAGCAACAATGAAGGATAAAGACAAGCCTATGAAAAATGTAACTCCTGTTGGTTCTTGCAAAGGTTCTTGAGTGGTTTTCCTATGCTTTCCTGCAGTTTTAGAAAGCATGAGGAAACAAATTACATGGGGTACAGGAAAATAAGCAGTAAAACTGAGAAGGGCAGATTGAGGAAATCTTCAACTTGGAGTGAATATTATTATTATTTTTTTAATTTTGAAATGCAGAATTCGCATGCAAAAATACTGTATGGATTTATAAAATGCATTCAGATCTCAAGCTGAATGTCAGAGACAGCTACCATAGCTATAAATTACTTTTATAGTGATACCATTGCAAGCGCTACTACTACGTAGCATTAAAAGCCTTATCAATTAGAATGCCATAAGCATTTTATAGCATTATAAATTTTGATATTAACACCGCCGAGCGTCAATAGCAGTAATTCAAAGTTCCCTGTTACGTGTTTAACTTCAAATTTGATGTGAATGCAAACGTGGATCTCCACACAGAATAGTTTTCATATTACAATTTTAAATAGTGTTGGAGTCAAATAAGCTCTCTTAAATGGAAATACTTTAGGTGGAATCTGCCTTCATTAAATTATTTTATGCTGAAAATGGTACCAAGGTATAAATGTTTCCCTTTTTTTTTTTTCCAGTAAGGCAAATGGTATTGATCCATAAATCACAAGCAAACACAAAATCCTGAAGAATACAAGAAAACTATCATCATTTTTCTTTCTAAGGGCACGAAATCATGTAGAAAAAGGCACAGAAATGAATGTGACATATTTACATTAATTTAATAGAAGTAGACTCTAAGTGGCCCTGCTGAAGAATCCTTCGGTAAGCCTTTTAAGGCTACCTCTGGTCTTGAATTCATAGACCCTGGCAGATAAAACAAGTTGGGATCATATTTCTAGTGGAATCAATCCCCTCTACTGCTGTGTTTCTCTACACAAAGACACCACAACAGGCTTTGTCCAGGCTAAAGTCAGGGTCAGACATAAAGTAATTTTTTTTTTTTAATGAAAATTTTAACGTTTTTATTGAAAAGAACATTTTCCCTGGAATATTCCTGGCTTATCTGGTGAACTGTGGTGTTCCCATTGCATGGCGTGTGCATTTCAGCGTGCCACCACGGCATTGCCACTGCAGGCTGATAGCATCCAACCTCCACGTTCAAAGTATTTTTCTGCAAAAAACCTAGAAAGCCAGTCTTCTGCTAAGTGACATTAAAAAGGTATTTCGAGGTGGTCACATTTACTATTTTGTTAGCGTAACGCAGAAATAATGTTCATAAAAAGATGGCTTGAGGTAAAAAGTGCTACTGCCATATTGCTTAAAGGTCATCAGATTAGAAGTTTCAATGAACTTGAAGCTATCCAGGTAGTGATCGTACCCAGAATGGAACCATGCAGACTGAGGCACAATCTTCTGTCTGAGCTGCTTTCATCTTGGCCTCTGATATTGTGCCACTCACTTCGGACTAAATGCTTTTGGGACTTTTGGTACCAAAATGATGTGTTTACATTTAAGGTCTCCTCAGTTTACCTTTAAAGAAGGGAAATACTAGCCTAACAAAAAAGAAAGCACAGAAATTCTCTCACAGTAGACAGACAAAGTTCTGCCCTATCTTTTAATTAAGGCCTCAACCAAGCTGGAATAAATAGTGATTACTACACTGTCACCGTAGCAGTAGTAAATTGGAGCTGTAAAGCCCAGTTGGGCACTTGGGTGTATTCCCAGGCAAACTACGTGATTTGAAATGACCTCTATGACTACTGAAGTGTTGATTATTTTGTTCTGGTGGATTGGCTACTCACATCAAATTAGATTAGTAGCATATTATGGGCACAATGTGTCAGTTTGCACTAGCCAAGAATTTGGCCCCATTTAATTTTTCTCTTTCACCAAATGAGCAGCATTCTTTTGAAAATGGCTTTCAAGTCTTACAGATGTTGTATTGTTTAGATCTGCTTCAGCATGGAAAGAATGGAAGGTAGTAAATATGATTATAGTTTCCCAAAGTAGGAATGAAGAATTTTAGAAAGGAGGAATTTAGAAAAAGATGGCAAATCATTTCAGGTAGATTGGCAGGAATGCTTAAAGAGAACAGAATCAGGAGATGCGTGGATATACAATATAATAGGAAAAAATAAGCACCCTTGTGAGGGTAGTGGTACTCTACACGACTAAGATGAATTTTTCAAACGTATCACCAATAGGGAAAGAGGTTTTATTACCATCTTCTATGAAGTACTCTTGAAATTAATGCCACAGTGTACAAAATAAAGCCATCGCGTGATACTTTTTTTTTAAGCAAAGATCTAAAAGGATATTTAGGTAATAAATGGCCTGTTTTTACAGTCCAAATGCTGCAGAGAACTATGCTGTGGACTGTGCTGCTCAACATATTCATAAATGACCTGGGGAAGGGATGAAGTTTTCTAACGGTACAAAGTAATTAATTTTAGTAAAAAATGAAAGATCGGGGGACTTATGTAATGATATTTAGTGTCTCCATGAAAAAATGGCAGAGGAAAATCAGTGTTGATATATACAAAATAATGCTTATAAGAGAAACAACTGTAACTTAATATATAAAAAAATGGGATGTAAACTCTTACCACTCAAGAACCACTTGAAGTTATGCTAGTTATTTCAATGACAATATCTGCTTGATGTTCAGTCGGAATGAAAAGTACCTAGAAAGGTACATTTTTCTGTTCCCCTGGAAGGGGATAGCTGTCAGCACAAAAGAAAAGACACGGTGAGGATACCTGCCTACAGGAGTATCAGCCCACCTCTGGGAATATTTACCCAAATTAAAAATGAATCTCTGAATGTAAAAGCTCTGGGTAATTTGCACCAGGGGCTTCATTCCAGACATGGATTTAGGAGCACAGAAATATGTGGATGGAAGGGGCCCATCAGTCAGAAGTTTTAGCCAGCTAGGAGAAGGTTATTTGTCCAGAATAAGCCTCAGACTCTCATCCCATATACCCCAAGGCACAGCACATGCAGTGTTCTTTAACAAATTTAACACCTTATGGCAAAAACATAAGAATCTAAAAATTATGTATGCAGTAAAGAAAAAATGTGACACGAAAACATTACTACCATTGCTTGTCCCTACAACAGCACAGAATTTCTTCAGGGGAAAACAAGAAGATTATCCAGGTAAGAGCTCCCCAGCTACAGAAAAAGGCAGATTTGTTTCTTTCTTTCCTACCTATCCCGAATCTGATGACTACAATTTGACAGTTTCTGGGAAACAAGTCTAGTGACCATTTTAATCCTGAGCAAAGCAGGGTACATGAATTAATCACATATTAGATTTCTTAATATCTCTAGGCATGTTAGTGCATCTCTTCAGTATCTCTTCCTAGCCATGTTAAGTCTCCAAGCTGAACCCTTCAAGCACGGATTTAATTAATGTCAATATAAATTCAGTACCTGAAAAAATCAACAAATGGCAACTAAGAGTCTTAGCAGCCCCCCCTTGAGGATATCAGCAAATTGAACACCAGGACAGAAAGGTCAGAAGTTTTAATTTTTAATTCATTACTCTCCTAGTTCTGACATATTATACAGTCTCCTTCACACTCCACCTTATCTGGGAATGTTGCAGGACTCCCCTTTTGGCCAGAGCTTAGACGTCTTTTTCTGCTTTCAAACCTAAGCTTGTTATTGACATATCTGAAGAGATATGATGTTGTACCACTAATATCCTACTAATAAAATTCATTTAATCTTATCATCATCAAGCATAGATCTGATGAATATCCAATGCCACCCTCAGGATATTTGAAGTTTAAAATGCACTCCAACAATTTCCCTTTAAAAAAAACAACAACAAAAAAATCATTGTCTACAAAGCTTAGAAACCCCGTATGTCTTCTGGAAACTAAGTACAGTTTGGTACACTTCATTATGGTGACACAAGTTGGCTCTGGTGCTTTAATCAACTGTGACAGCCACTTGCTGAAATGCTTGTGTCCAGTCTCCATAACCCCACTGCCAACCAGTTCCATCAAGAACTGTACTCAGAAGAAATTTGTATAAAGTGGCATTTTTTCGGTCTGTCGGATACGTAGATCAATCTGCCTCATGATTAAGATTTTTGCCTAATCAGGTTAAAGAGCATTAAATTTTAATTACTTGCAAATTAGATGAGAGTTCAGAGAAGCAAAATCTCTATTGACAAGAGAGAGCTGTTTCCAATCTGCTCCTGCCATTGCTGCCCATGTTCCTAGCTTTAACAATATTCTATACACTTATTTGTGGCCTTATCATCTGACAGATCTCAACACTGACAGCAAAGCAAGACTCTTTCTTTAGCTGGGGTGAATATAAGGTGACATGGAACGACTGCATGCCTAAATCAAGACTTTCTTTTGACATGTCTGGAAACTAATACTTTTATTTACACCTAGTAGGCCGATAATCAATGAGTAAACATATAGATTAATATGAAACCATCTCACAGAGTTTGGCTATGCAGAAAGCTCAGCTACGTATTTCCAATTCAAGTAGTATTTACAGCTCATGCAGATGCATCTAAGCTAGTTATAAATGAGCTTAGCAAGGGTTGATGCAGATGTATGGCTACAAAAAACTCAGAGACTTGCTGCCTGATTATTTGTGTAGGCTTCTGGATGGTTTTTAAAAACTGTGCTAAGCCATAGGCCACTGAAGCTACTCTTGTTTGTATCTGAGGTACTTATTTAGAGCCTGTTTGTGCAGTTCAGGAATTTCAGTGTGTACGTGCTCAGTGGAATACCTGCTGAAACTCGATCATATTCTGATCACAGAATCATGGAATGGTAGGGGTTGGAAGGGACCTCTAAAGATCATCTAGTTCAACCCCCCTGCCCCAGCAGGACTGCCCAGAGGACATCACACAGGAACAAGTCCAAATGGCTTTTGAAAGTCTCCTGAGACAGAGATTCCACCACCTCTCTGGTCAGCCTGTTCCAGGCTCTGTTACCCTCACAAAGAAGAAGTATTTCCTCATGTTGAGGTTGAACCCCCTGTTTTCCAGTTCATGTCCATTGTCCCTAGTCCTGTCACTTGACACCACTGAGAAGAGCCTGGCCCCATCTTCCTGACATGCTCCCTTAGGCATTGCTAAGATCCCTCCTCAGCCTCCTCTTCTCCAGGCTAAACAGACCCGGCTCTCTCAGCCTTTCCTCATATGGTAGGTGCTCCAGACCCTTCATGATCTCAGTGGCCCTGGCAGGACTCTCCAGTAGTTCCTTGTCCTTCTTGAAGTAGAGAGCCCAGAACTGAACACAGTACTCCAGGTCAGGCCTCACCAGCACAGAGTAGAGGGGGAGGAGAACCTTCCTAGACCTTCTGGCCACACTTTTCCTAATGCATCCCAGAATGCCATTGGCCCTCTTGGCCACAAGGGCACAACGTTAGCTCATGGTCATCGTATTGTCCAATAGGACTCCCGGGTCCTTTTCCTTCCAGCTTTCCAGAGCTGCCCTCCAACAGCTCAGCCCCCAACCTGTACTGCTACGTGGGGTTTACACTTGCCCTTACTGAACATCATTAGATTTCTCCCCACCCAGCTCTCCAGCCTGTCTAGGTCTCATCACCCTTTGGTGTGTCAGCCACTCCTCCCAGTTTTGTATCATCAGCAAACTGGCTGAGAGTACCTTCTATCCCTTCGTCCAGGACATTGATGAATATATCGACTAGAGCTGGAGCCAGTTCTGTCCCCTGAGGGATGCTACAAGCCACAGGCCTCCAGCCTGTTCCAGTGCTCCATCCCCCTCAAAGAAGTATTTATTTATGATTTAGCGGAACTTCCTGTGTTCTAGCTCGTGCCCATTGCCCCTTGTCCTGTCACCAGGCACCACTAAAAAGAGTCTGGCCCCATCCTCTTGACCTCCACCCTTTAGATATTAATAAGCACTGATAAGTTTCCCTCTTAGTCTTCTTTTCTCCAGGCTAAACAGCCCCATCTCTCTCAGCCTTTCCTTGTTAGCAAGATGTTCCAGTCCCCTCATCATCTCGGTAGCCTCCGCCGTACTCTCCAGTAGCTCCCTGTCTGAACTCAGGAACTTGCAAGTGGACACACTACTCCAGATGTGGCCTCACTAGGGCAGAGTAGAAGGGAAGGAGAACCTCCCTCGACCTGCTGAGACACTTGTTAATGCACCCCAGCATACCATTGGCCTTCTTGGCCACAAGGGCATATCGCTGGCTCATGTTATCAACCTGTTATCAACCAGAACTCCCAGGTTCTTGCTTTCTAGCAGGCCAGCCCCTAACCTGTACTGGTGCATGGGTTTATTCCTCCACAAATAAGCAAAGTAACTCTGCTAGAAGTAAATCTGCTATCACAAATTGAGACAACTGGGGAAAGACCTTAGAGATGCAAACCTCATTGAGTCAGGAAATAAAGAATAAAAAGTTCTTTCCTCCAAGTAATTCACAGCCTAGGATTAGGTGCAAGAGCTGTACGAAATCAAATCAAGGAGGACTGTGACACGACAGAAAGCTGGACAGCTTTGGTTATATTGAGGGCACTTATTGTCATGATTTTTCTAATTTCTGACTTCATATCCCTGCATGAGCAATTAAGAGACCTCTGTAACATAAAAGCATTAAGGCATGAAGCCTGCAATCTATTTGTGTGCTCCCTTCTGAAGTTCACTAGCCATTTAATCTTGCTAAAAGTAGAACTGGACTCTTACAGCACGCACTCCGCTCATCGTTTCCTACGGCGTGCACAATTTCAGCCAGCCTTGTATCTCCTGACTACATTTTGTGTGATTACAGTTCAGTTCTTCAGTAAACCAAAAGTCAAAAGAAAACAAAGCAAACGCTTGGCAAAGAAATAAAATTACAGACATATTAGAAATTTGTCTTTCAACATAAGACACGTAGAGCAGAAGATCTCTTAGATTTAGCATATTCTTCACTGCTTGACTATATATACTCTGCCAATGCGTCACCTTTTGGAAATAAATATTCTTCAGATTTTGTTCGCATTCAAAACATCATCATAACAAGTATGTCAGGTAATTAATGTCACTTTCACTGTTAAGGTTAAGGCAGCTTAGTTAGAAAGCTAATGTAATTCACCTTGAAGATTATGATTCACTTCTAATATTATTCTCAAATTAAAAGTTCATATAAGTTAGCATCAGCAAGCTCTTTCTCCTTGTAGTTCACATTGTCCTGAAGTGTTCCCCTGGGTCCTTTTGCTTGGGAAACCATTGACATTATTCTTACTTTTATTTCTCAATAAACCAGCATGGCTGGAAATAGGTTAAAAGAATAAAGAAATCACAATGAAAGCAGGCCATTGAAGATTTCAGGATTACATTAACAAAGACCTGAGAAGAAAATATCAAGCTGGTACTCTAAACAAGGAGTGCTGTAACAAACAGCTACGAATATTTTATGTCTGCATTCAAGTAAGGGCAGCTATTTATAACAGGTGCTTGTTTGCTACGAACAACAGAAAATCCCATTTGTAAAATCTACAGTGTAATTTACTGGAAAGTTTTAGCCTATGATTAATTAGGCTGTACCTAAGGGCACTCGGGAAGACCAAAGAAAAAAAAAATGCTGAAAAGACCTGTTGGGAGTGCTTCCAGAAAGACTATATGCACCAGGTGTCTGGCTCCATCTAAATATTTGAAAGATGACAAATGTTTAGAACCAAATTTCCTTAGTCCAGACCTCGTGTCTTCAGGTACCAGGTTCAAAATGATGACCTGTTTCCAATGCCGGTAAAGAATCATAGAAAACAGCCATTCCACATTTTCAAAAGATGGAAAGATTTTACATCTATCTGCTGCAAAAGTGGCACATGTGGGCCACTGGACACAGTCGAGAAATGTGAGCAATCCCTGATAACAGAAAGACTAGAAATCGCAGTGGGACTGTACCAGCTGAAGGCTTATGCTAAAGAAGTCTAATCACCAGATGACATCACACAAGTAGTAACCTAGCCTAACTTCATCATAGTCAGGGGCTGAAGCAAGTTACATTTTACTCATCACGTAATTATATCTAGTACAAGACACAAGAGTGAGAAATCAGCCGCTTGTTAACTGTGTCATCTTGTATAGCGGGGAGCATGAACTTCATTGACCCTTCTGCAGCGTGGAAGCACTGCTCTGAGGAAGCTGATACTGCTGGTGCTTGGCAGAAATGGGCATGTTGGGGCCCTGTCGAAATCGAAGTGCCCCTGGAGATGAGTTACAGCCTCTGGGATGAAGGCGCCGTGTTAAGATGTTTCGTTGAGTTGTGGCACTCTTTGAAAATTGTAATGAGGACATGGCCGATGGATCCTGGAGTGGGCATCAGGTCATCACCCTCTCTATAAAAGGTAATTACCACTGGGTAGTAGAGAGGTGTAAAGACACTGGCATTATGACTGCCGGCTACCCGCACTGTGATAACTGGGGAGGGGGACGGTGGCGGTTGGGAGAATCCAAAAGCTGTCACTGGTACAGTGATTATGTACCAGAGACACAGAGTAAGTCAGCTCAGGAGGTTACTGTCATGACTTCTACCAAGTGGGCTTGTTACTGAAGAGTATCTCATTTCAAATGTTTACAGTGATAGAATTCCTGTTTGCATTTCAGCTCATCAATGAAACTAAATCTTATTTATATGATTTAATAATTAGATGCATTTAATTATTAATGTAAATATAATACCAGGAAAATCTAAATAATTAATGATATACTTATAAATAATTTCTGTTAGCGAAATAGATTGAGAAAATGATTTGTTCTTAACATTAGACTCATAAATATTTAAAAACAAGTCCCAACAACGTAGTTTACAGACACTAAAAACACTAATGTTCCTAAGCCATTTACACAGTGTATAATACAGCTATTAAATTTGAAGATAAAAACAACTAATGATTTGCCTGGCCATAAGCTTTGATTTACAGCCGGGAAGTTGGAAATAATTTTAAATATGGCTTTCCACATTGCTGAGTGTTTTATAAATAAGATGTAATTGATTTCTAAAAAATCTTTTCCTTGAACCTGAGTATTTGAACACAGATGAACCAGGCAATGCTTGAAGTCATAGCAACTGATTTTGAGGCTTTGCTTGGTAGCTGATATGACACGCAACCAAACCTGGAGCTGGGTCTTTATGTTTAGCTATGCTATGATTAATGTAATGTAAACTGGGGGGAAACATGACTTTCTGCTATATGATAATCCCCAGCCACCTGGGGTAAATGTCACCAGCATAAATTATTACAGCCTTGGGACTGCTCCGATTTACTCTTACTTGTAACGGCTAGGAAGCCCATTCTGACAGCCACCATCGTTCATATCTAGTGATGCATTTGGGTCGCTGACTTTATATTGACTTATATGGAAAAATAAATCGGAACCTATGTTGGAGTGAAGAGCACAAATAGCTGTTGGAGCCCCTTGGATCAGGACCCACCAGTGTGTTCTAACAACTACAAAGCAATGTGAAGCAGATGTACTGCAGCAAACCAGTGGTCTTCTTGCTGCATCTTTAGGGTTTCATAACTGAAATACATTATTTTAGAGAAAAAAATTATATTTTACCTTAGAAAAGTAATCTTTTCAAGAGATTTTTCCAACAGCCTATATATTTTAACTCCTAGGTTTGGCAGGTTACTTGAAAACACTACAGGAAGCATATTTTCTATGCAATTCTGCACTCCTGGAATGATTTTTACGTGATGCAGTTAAAATTCTATACAACTCTATTGGTTTCATCTCTTTTATTTCTACAGGTCACTATCATAATAGATGAGATTGTTTTCAAATCATCAGGTGGTAAGCCAAATTATCACACTGATGTCTTAGAATTATCGATGATCCTGGAGAACTTGATCATCACGTTGGTCTAATTGGTCAACTAATCAATTAGAAAACCATTTTTATTACAATTTCCATCATTCTATCCTTGATGCTGCCTGGCAGGAACTTCACCCTAAGGAAACTTGCTGGGATTCCACGTGAGTCCATTCACTTAACAGTCAAAAACATGACAGGTTATTTCCATATGTACCCAGTTGTTCAGAGATTTCTGTCAACATGCTTCACAAAGAGAAAAGTGATCCACATTGTATTTCTTCAAGGTTAAGTGCTAATGTTTTCTATTTACTCAGGTGTTATTTTGACAGAAGAAGGGCGTTAAAAATTTTAATCCCTCCATTTTTCTGCTCCTTTGCCATGGTAGCGTGTGATGTGACAACACCACCCACTTGATGCTGGCAGCTGCAGAAAGCCATGCCCTTGTACCACTTTTTGAGGACTGTGTGCCACACCGGTGCTAACAAATTGGCTCCTTGCGTGACCGTGTAAAGGCCCCTGGTGTGGGAGATGCGTGGACAAATAATGTGTGTGTCTGCTATACATGGTAAACATTCTTGTCCTATGGCTTTGTAGAAGAGGAGGAGTCTGGTTAGTCACACTGGGAACATATTTGTACGTTGATGTTACTTTCTATGCAGTAATGATTCAGCTACTGATCACTGGAATAACACTGTGCCAGGCAGAGCAAGGAGAGACCCAAATTCAAGTATTAGATGAAACATCACGTGTTTTCTTCTTCGTAGAAAACCTAATATATCTGGGGATGATACCAAGTTATGCTGTATTGCAATCGTATTCAAGTGCATTTAAAACAAACAAACCAACAAATTGTCTTTTTAGGTTGTAAACTTTTGTGAAGTGAATAAGTGTAAGATATCATGATTTTTTTTTGGTGAGAATACATTAAATGAGTATCTGTGGCAGAATTTTCTATAGCTGCATTTATGTGTTGCAGCCAGATGCCCTTAGCAGATGCACTAATGCAATTATTTCTTCAAGTAGCAGCATAGAACACACCACCTGAAATAGTTGTGCCTTAGCTGCTCTCTTTGGAAAAAACAAACAAACCAACCATAAACAGAAAACCAAACAACCAACCAAAACACACGCACACACAAAACCCAAAACAACCAACTCCCCCCCAAAAAACCCATTTCCTATTTGACTCTTTGGCCCTCCCTCAACAGTCACAGTGGGCAGATGAGGACTAAGACATTTATGATAAAAAATGAAGTTCACTGTATTTACAGGTTTTAAATGCATCTGATTTATCCAGCAATACATGCACAGTATTTTGGCACACTATTTACTCAATACATTATAATAGTCTAAGACCATTAGGCAAGTGCTTATTGAGGGCTTATTTATCTTTACAAAACGGAATAGCTCTTACAAAGCTCTGAGAGACATTTTTTTTTTCCCCTCCCCCTCCTTTAACTCCTTTTTCACTCCTTGGTCAGTGACCTGGGACAAATATGAACTTTACTGTGAGAGTGACACAGCAGAGCCTGTCCCAGGCTGCCCAGAGAGGTGGTGGAGGCTCCTTCTCTGGAGACTTTCAAGCCCCACCTGTCTCTGTTCCTGTGTGGCCTGCCCTGGGTGGCCCTGCTCTGGCAGGGGTTTGGACTCGATGAACCCCAGAGGTCCCTTCCAACCCCTGCCATTCTGATTCACTGAAGCCAATATAATCTATCATGTTAAGCTAAGTACTATGAAGCAAAAGTGTTGTGAAAGACTATCAACATATAAGAGAAGAAACCTATAACAAGAAAACCAGCATCTTTAAACCACAGTCATCGTTCCACTTTCCCTTGCTCTGAAAACATATGTTCATCTATTGCAATGTACACACAGAAAAATCTCCATTAATTTCTCATTTTCTTCTCCTTTCTTAACCACTCTCAGTTCTACTTTGTTATTAAGCGGTAGAATATTTAGAAATGTGCCTTAGAAGCTGATATAGTTTCTTCATATGAGAGCAATGCTTTCTGCGTAGTTCAGAAGCAGTGCTTTAGGAGCCAGCACGCTGCTGCGGAAGCGCTCGATAACAACTAACCCCTTCCCTTCGCAGATGCGCACCGGGGCGGTAGAAGCACCTGATTTTGTTTCTCTTTTCTTTCTCCTTTCTTCTCCTTGACTGGGTGTTATCATCTATAGGACTCCATCATTGTCAGGTCATCCTCCCACCCTACCTCGATTCCCATTCCTCCTTATTTCAACAACTCTGTCAAAGACTTAAGAACAGTCAAGAGCTATGCTGCATAAATACACAGAGAAACAGATCTTTGCTTCTTTAAGAACCACACAAATATTTCAGTGACAGGAAAGAAAATGCTTCAGGATACATCCAGAAAACTTGGACAACTGTGGCAGACAATGCAAACCTTGTTGTCTTGGTTGATATTATCCTCTAACCCTCACCTAAGTGAATCTTCTTCACTGTTTTCTACGTACTGCAGAAGTAAAAAACTCTTGTGGAACCTCTTTTGGAATGAAAAACTAAGTAGCACTGGTAACCAATTTCACTGGTCTGGCTTGAATACAACGTTTCAATCAATTGGAACATCAGATGCAGCAAAACAGTTGCTTTTAATTTCAATACTACCTGTTTTACAATCATTGATGTGACTGCATAACGTATAGCCATGGCATGAAGACATGCAAGCATTGCTTCTAAATACAGCTTTTGAGTACCTGAAACAATATAACCGCCTTAGTTCCAGGTTTTCCTCCTTCTTTTTAGCCCTGACAAAAGCAGACAGCTCCCAGACAACCATGCCCCATACTGCCACAAACACTGCTTCCAGGAACAGTCCTGGTCAGCTGTCAGTATGTCAGGCACCTCTAGACAGCACTGCATTGTTCCACATACTTCTCATTTCAACTTCCCAACAAGGCAGCTGACAAAGCACAGGAGATGAGCGTTCTAGCCACTGCTTTGAAATGTTAGCTGAAATATTAAGTCCTGGGTTTTGATCTTCATGGGGTTACAGGAGGCAAAAATCACAGTCTATCTAACTCACAGTCTATCTAACTCTTTCTCAAGAGTGTCAATAACCTGGGACCACTGCGTTCTGTGGTACATCAGTCCATACTCAGACATTCTAAATTGGATGTGAGTTCCTATTTCACAGCTGAAGATTCTATGTAACCTGACATGGATGTTGAAATCAATACAGTTGCTGCAAACAAGGTGCTTTTAGGACTTTGGAGATTTTTGGGGGGTTTTTTTGAGTCGTAGGAAAAGCTTTGAACTAAGGCCTTCCCCCGACCCCCCCCCCGCCCCCCCCCCCACCAACAAAAAAAACAAAAAAAAAAAAAAAAAAAAAGAAAAAAAAGCAAATACAAGAGAGAAAATGTTGAAATATCGA
>JANIJG010013522.1:0-29253 GCA_024611175.1 Megaceryle torquata | reverse complement strand
GTCTGTGAAAACAGGCTGCTAACTTCAGACAGTGCAGTTAGTTAGAAGAACTGAACTGAAAAGTAAAATCACTGAATGGAACCAGCTCTGTTCTCACCCAAACCAGGAGAAGAAGAAAAGATATAGAAAAGTAGAAAAGCATCTTCTGTCGGCACTGAATATATGGTATATACATGTATATATTTAGTGCCAGTATGCAGTGAAAGTGGTGCAAAGGCCTGACTCGTGATAAAAGTGTGTCAAAAATTTCTAGAAAGGATGAGTACTTCAAATTATGTATTTTTTGGAGAGAAGATAAAGAAAATGAGAGGTAGTGAATCTGGTAATGGACAGAGGACATTTCACTGACTCTTGTAATATCATCTGGCAGCTTTTCTGTAGGTTACGTTACACACAGCAAGACTATGGGGAAGAAAATTACATTTCTCATTTTACAAGGACAGGGACATTTATGAAACTCTTCCCATAATCATGAGTATGACCTTGGCTCTATAGCAATCCTGACAGGTATACCCTTAGCTAATCATTGAGGTAAAGAAGTAAGAGCATCTACAGAGGGCTGGACTCTTATAACTGCTATGACACTTACTTATGTGCCAGCAACACACTGTAGTGTGAGGGAGCTTGACTGTGGTCTGTTATTTTCTCTGGACTTAATTTCTGGATTTCAATTTTCTGGTGGCCTTTGTTCAGATGCCTAAGCACAGAATTATTATAAAATAAAGAGGAGGCCAAACTTGGACTTGGAAGAGGAATCTCTGGCATTATTTGAAACATATACAAAAGCATGAGGTTTGGCTAACCTTGCCGAAATCCTATTGCACAACTGTGTGTCAGAGATTAGTAATTAGCCCTCATGCAGATCCCGCTGTCTTGGTGGTCTTCAGAAAAACATATATTTTTAAGTCACAGTATTTTTTAATGCCAAATAATAAGTGTCTGCTTCTTCAGATAATGCTACTGCAACTCCATTTCAACTCGAATGCTGGCAGGCACGGTCAAGTTTCTTGCAGACTGACTATGTCTGTCAGCTGTGGAGTCATAATATCACAATCACAATGCAGTGAGTGATTCCTTGTCTTAAATATTACTGCCCTTTCTCCCTAGGAATGGAACAACTTAAAATACCCTTCTCATGTAGAAAAGTGTTGTTACTTACACTTTAGACAAAAGTAGCTGAAGTACCATAGATTGAAGTCTAAGTATTTAATAATGCTTAGTTATCTGCATGCTTCAAAGATTAAGCACAAATAGTTTTTCCCAGGTCACACGAGAGTCTCTAGCAGACTGCAGAGCTGAGCCCTGGCACCCTAAGCCCTTGCCTGCTGGATGAAATCACTCCTTTCATTAATGTCTGATGTTCCCACTAGTATATAGTTTTTAGTACATCATCTCCCATTCTTTCATGGATAATATTCCCAAAGGTTCAGTGCTGACTTCTGTTTAGAAGTAATTAATGCAAAAAAAGTATCTTATTGAGGAATCCCTGAAAGTTGACCCTTTTAAAATTCCCCCATCTGTTATTACCTGATTTTTCAATATCCGTTATCAAAACTGCACTAAATGGAATAAGCATCTGACAGAATGACTTCACTGTCCTCACTGCTACATGTAAAGAGAAGAATGTTATATCAAAAAAGGAAACTAATTTCTTGTTGGTACAAGTCTATGATGGCATTTTCTGCTTCCCAGTGGACAGGCTATTGTGGGAACCAAAGTGTTCAAATAAGAAATGTGAGCATCTCTGGTGGGTAATTCAGACTGTAGATGGCTGGAGTGCCACCTGGAGACATGGATTCCTTTTTTCTGTAGAAGTCTCAAGTTCCTAATTTCAATTGTCAAAAAAAAAATAAATGGGGTGAATTCTCCACTTAAAGCTATATTATAAAAGGGTTTGTATGTTACTAAATATACTGAAAATTTGTCCGTGGTGTGCCTGAGAACAGTATTCTGTGTCATGCACAGATAAACCCCATGTTCTACCTAACTTGTTTAAAGTTGTGCGTCATCAAATATTACAGACATGTGGGATGCAGAAGTATTCAGACTTAGCCCCAAATCTCTTTTCAGAAGAATTAATTTGAGTCCCCTGAGTACATTTCCCATGTATTTTATATCCTTGCATGTTTAATACTGAGTATTACTCTAAATTTGACTTGCAATTGTATTATGAGAACACTCTGACTTATTCAGACAAAAATATATACCCAAAATGTAGAGTGGAAAAGATTTAAGTTCTATAATTCGACAAAAAATATTTTAAAACAAAGTTAAATATTAAAAAAAAATAGCACAAAGGAACATAGATGAAAAATGCAAGACTAATTAGCACTCCACAGAACTTGCTTAAATAGAAACTGTTTGCAAGATTTTTAAATGACTGGCAACTAAAGACGTGACAAACAGAAATCAAAAGAGTGGGTAAGGAAAGAGAGATGCAGCGGATCCCCAGAAAAGCAACGTCTATATTGTCATGGAGTAGAGTCTACTAGGAACAGACTTACAGGGTGAAATGGTGTTGAGGGTATGACACCCACACAAATTGCTTTTTTGATAATTACTTGACATAACTTTAGTTTGTCCCCATATCAACCATAGTGGTCAAAGCAGATTGTTCCAGGATAGCCTCTTCCAGTCTATCCCTAGGTGATTGGAATTTGGGTCACTCCATCTGAGGCTGCTACACAATGGGAAACAAAGTGCAGTATGAGGAAATTATGGGATTTGCTTCAAACGTATATATCTGTTGCAAAATGAAATGCTAATGTACATGCACCACATGACATGCAGGCCTGCAATATAGAATGATCTTATGGGGAGGTAACTCCTGTGTTTTATCTTAGTAGTCTGACACCAGCTTTATGAGGAAATTATAGTAGAAGAACAAGTCTGTTCTATTTCAAGCATACTCAGCAATGGTAAAGCACTACTCTTGCTAAACCATTACCACAGAGAACACTTAGACCAGTATACTTTGAAAATCTGCCAGCAGATCTTCACTAATACCAAATCCATTACTGAACACAAGTAATGATTTTGCTCAGAGCATGTAACTGGCTGGGGAATTTGCAAATGAAAACATCAGATGGGAATAAAAATGGGAACATTTAATTTGGAACCATCTTATTTTGGGACCTCTATCCCAAGGCAAAACACGGCAACGATAGTGAGAAAGAGTTGCCCTTGTGATCCACCTCCTCCATCTCTTTAAAAAAAGCTCAAGCTAAGTCTTTATTTTGAACCTTCAATGTTTAATGCTCACTGTGACCTCTAATACTGGAATACAGCTGGGACATGAGAACCACAGTACTGCTGTCAGTGCTACATGAGCTGTTATAGAGAAGGGAACAGAGGTTGCTCAAACTCTGCCAGCAAACGCAGCAACAAGGCTTGTTCTTGTGTGTGCCAGCATTTACTTCCCACAGCAGAAAGGCCTTGTGAGTAGGATAGGAAGGGGCCCCGAGAGGTTATCTAGTCCATATACATCCCTTTCTTTCCCACCCCAAACTTGATACTTGCTTTGTTCTTCAACTGTGTTTCAGGCACTGGGATATGGTGGTTGCACACTGTACCACAGGAAATCAGGCTGCAGCTCTGTGCTGATTTAAGTTTGATACCCAGTCCTGCTGATGAAGGATCACTCTATTTTCTATGCCACTGAGGAGCCCTTGCTAACCTGCAATTTCAGTATGCAGCTGAGGTGGTTGCACAGATTAAGTCTCCTGACCAAGAACTGATCAACTTTGCAGTTTGCCAACATGGTGAATTCAACTCCCAGGTTGACTAGTAAGGTTTTCCCTGAAGGTGCTGCAGCATGGAGGAAGGAATACTTACAAGAACTGGAGATGGGAGCAGGAGGTGGGAGCTGAATGGGATAGTCCCCTGTGCATGCCTGTGACTTGACCTAAGCATCCTGTTGTTAAATCTTCCCCTGATCTTGGTGCTTTATGTATCTCAGATACATTTGAAGGATGTTTGCTTTTTATTTCAGAACACTTTCAATTGGAAGGATTAGGAGTGTTAAATACTTTTACCAGAGCATCAGCATAGTCTGTTTTTGAAATTCATGCTCTTCGGCAGAGGTACAAAGATAGTCACATGTCTAACAATACACACTTAATGAAAGCTGATGGGACTTAACCACCTAGACTTCTTAGGCATTTTTGCAGACTCCACTTGCTGTGTCTCCATGTTTAGGCCCCTAACTGCCTCTGTACAGCTGGACCACACTGGCTGGCAGTCTATGAACTAATATCATTGATGTTATTGACTGGAAGCCTTTGAATATTTTGTTTGTGTAGAGTTTATTTGAGCAACACAAATTACTATTTGGCAGGCAGTTTGAGTTCCCTCTAAAGGGGCTTGTCTGTCTTTCATAGTTTTGCCACTTTAACTGCACTGGTATAATTGAAACAGTAACACAGAAAATGCTTGAGGGAACAGGGCATTATTCTGGTAGCAAATTGTTTATATTGGCCTAGCATATTACAGGACAAAACTGTACCAAATAGCATAGTTTTCTATCACTATGTTAGTCTAAACAAGAATTTTATCCATGTAGATTCCCTGGCCTCAAGTCCTCCTTTTAACTAATTTCATCATGTTGGTACAACAGAAATTCCATTAAATTTAAGATGGTTCCAAAGTGAATGATTTTACTTCCTCCTCCCCTAAAATGTCTGTGACTGGCAAATTAAAACTCTACTGATACCTGCTTGGAGTAAAGATGATTTTTAACAGATCCCTTTGACTCCACAGGCTCTAAGCAATGCTATGAATTCACTGTGGTGTAAATGAAGGTAGAGTGTGGCTCTTCTTTCTTATCTCAGTTGCTTTGATGGCTTGGGGAAGATAAAGAACGTACTGTTGCTTTTGATGCTCTGTGTGAGGAAAGCAAAGAATTAGCACTGCATTACCCAAACCTTCCTCTATGAACTACTTTGAACATGTCTTTAAGTAACTTTGACTACTTTTTTGTTTATTTTCATCTGCTTTGACTTTAGACTACCGAAATGTCTGGAATAGCTGGAAGGTTTCAAAGAAAAAATGGAAAAGAAAAGAGGCAGAAGATACGGTTGCCTGGATTTCTGACATGCAGTGAATGAGCCTGTCTCTTGTGCTACTGTCACCTCCTGAAGACCTGACATCTTGCCAAGAGGTTGGAGGATACAAGCCAGCAGCAAGAGGAAGGACAACAGTAGCATAACACTAGAGAAAATCAGACTACAAATGCAGAGCAAGAGCCAAGGCTGGCCACTGCAGCTCCATCCTAAGCTGGGTGTAAAACTAAGCCCTTGGCTCTCCATGTTCAGCTCGTGGCTTGTTCAGTAGTTCCCAGCACAGTTGGCCAGGCCTCAGAAGATCCCTCTACAGGTATTTAATTCTCCCCATGCACTTCCCAGAGAGCCAGATAGAGTGGCGCCAGGACTCACAGCACTGGGAATTCCCCCAGGTATTGGCTCATATGATTTATACATTGCTCTGTTCCACCAGGCGATATCTAAATCTGTTAAAAAGTCAGTATTGCCTTCTCCTTGATGCCTAGATCCTTTCTTCAAAAGGACTGTTGGTTCCTAAACCACTTACTGTCTTCAGTGGTGCCCATTCATCACCCCTTGCTATGCTGAAAACTCCATGTCTGTTTACAAAATGTTTAAACAAAAAGGAATTTGGGAGCTGGTCTGAAATCCCTCCTGTGTGCTTTTAGCTGGCAGACCTGCACTTCTCTCTGTAGATTGCAAATTGTTATATAGTTCCTTTCTTCCTTTTTTTCCCCCACTTCCATTCATTCTTTCTCTCTCCCCTTAAATAACTATAGTGACATACCAGATTAAACATAAAATGGCTAGTTTGGAAGTTTTTTCCTTTATCTTCTGTGCACCACACAAGTGAACCCAGAAAAACTTCTTAAAATTTGCCCTGCCCAAAGCATGGGATGCTTTTCATTCCACCAGTTGTATTTTACCTTCAGAAACTGTAGCTGAGCTGTCACATGATTTCAAAGAAAGCAAAAGCTGTATGAATTGTGAAGTTATTTGATGGGAGATGGAGAAATGCTTCTGAATGTTTTCCACATAGAATGTTTAAAACATTTTGTAATGGAGGGAAAGTCTGAAAAGCAACAATCTCCCAAACTGAACTGAATACTAGACTATGATCAGACTGAGACTTTCATCAATTATCACCAAAGGAGGATTAGATTGGAATAGGATTTGACAACATGGGCAAAGTTGTGCAGGTAAAAGGTGAATCTGCAAATAAGGAAAAGGTGGATCTGTTCTCTAATAGTATCCAGAAGAAGGTTATGACTTGATGCTTATGGAACACCATGAAGGTGTTTTGCTCCTGACAGTTTGGTTACAGCTATAACACAACGTAATCAAATAAAAAAAATATCAAGAGCTTTGGTTTTTTTTCTTTGATTGCCATGGATGTTGTCTTTCCCACAGTACATTACTATTACATTACCACATGAAGGTTTTGCTGTTATGAAATATTAAGGTACCTGCCCTAGACTGAAGAATGTACATTGTGTCTTTCTTGGTGTTGAAAGAAATTCGTTCTACATACCTGACTCAAAGCAAATAGCAGTTTCTCATTGCTCCTTCCATTGCTCTTACCTCAGTGATCAGTTTGTCTCAGGGCATCATTGAATGGTTATTTCTGCAGCCACCAAATTAACTCTTCTCAAATGTCCACAGTGGCAAATCATCATCAGAGACAGATGTAGAGCTTACCTCTTCAGCTGGCATAGCTTTATGGCTCAAAGTAAATGGAGTTAAGTGAGTGGCCTGGACCCATATCTATGCTCTTCTGTGTGAAGGAGACAGAGATAAAGTTTGCCCTTGTTATTCCACCTGCAGGTAAAATAATCTACAGACTTCAGGGGACAATTTTCACATAGGGAGGCAAGAGCAGAGTATTTGGCCCTTTGTTGAGAGTTACTCCCCAGCTGAGATTCAGCCCGGCATGGAGCCTGGAGGATGGCCAACTCCTCTGCGGTCATGGTATTAAGCAAATGGTGAGCTGTCCTTCCAGCCAGCCTTACTGCTTCTCATGACTGGCTCCTATCTCTCCATTTAAATCCTCCTCCTGCTCCCTGACTCCCCTTCTCATCCCATCCCCAGCCTCTCCCTTATTGACATCCTCTCCCATTTCCCCAAGGTGCCCAGATCTTCCTGCTAGCCCTACTTCCCATCTTCACAGTGGCTGATGTCCTCAGCTCAGAGTGGAGACAGACAGCCACTATTTGATATGCCTGTTGTCACATAACTACATTTCCAGATTGTGAAGAAGCTTGCCAAAGTTCTGTTCCTCCCATAGAAAATTGAGAGCTATCACCAGCTGGTAACAGCTTGCAGACACAACTTGCTGACTGGGAAATATTCCTGACGGCAGCAAGAAAGCTCAGATTATCAATCCTTGATATCATGAAAACTTTAAATCAAATCCATTCAAGCATCTGGTTACTGATCAAAGAAAATTCTTATCCAAAAAAGAAGGAAAAAAAAAAAAAAAGAAAAGGCTTAATTATTTCCTGATAAGCTTAATAACTTGGAATTAAGGAGAACATTTATATCAAGTTAGGAAACTGACTCATGACCACCAGTGAAGTGTGAATCAAAGATCCTTCTTAAAGGAAGCCCCAGTGACTGCCCTACAAAGGATCCCACCAAGCTAGATACAGCCACCAGCATCCTCTTTACAGGCTGCAGAAAGTGCATGGTCCCTCAGTTAATTGTATTCCAGTTTAGCACAGCAGAAGAACCAAATGCTCAAGGTTTGTGAATAACTTCCTAGCCCGCTGCTGGCTTTTTTTTTTTTTTTTTTTTTCCTCATTCATGATGACACATAGATAAGAAGCTTGGGCTGTTTCTGACATTCTCTAGAAGGAAACTGAGTGGTGATTAGAGACACTGACTTATTCAGATAGCAAAGATAATCTTTTAGGAGCATCACATGGTTGTTTTATGATTGTGTTTAGGAACCCTTGCCACAGACTAGAGTCCTGTTTTACTAGGATGTACAGGCATGTACAAGCAGGTACATATACTACAGATGAGATAATCAATGGTGGCATTGTCTGTAGCAATCATGAAATGGATTGTGAAGATCCTGCAGTGAGTGAGGAAGGCAAGTAACAGAAAAAAAGACTTCAGGTAATCAGACTTTGGCTTATCCAGGAAGCTGGTCATTGCATACAGTTTTGCTATGCCATGACCCCCTCTCCTCCCCCCCTCCCCCGCCAGCTCTGATTTTGACCATCCTTGCGGTGAAATTCTTTCTACTAATATCTTTGCCCTATGTTGTAATTTATGTCTTTCATCTCTTGTCTGATCTTTGTGCATCTCTGAGAAGAGACTGATTTTATCTTCTCTACGTTGTCCCATTAGACAGTTGAAGAGAGTAAAGTCTCTCAAGACCCATCTGTTCACCAGGCTGTATAAAACCAGCTTTCTCACCATCTCATACATGAGGAGCTCCATCCCCAACCATCCTGGTGGCCTCATTTAATTTGTCCATCCTGGTGGCCTCACTTAATTTGTCAGTACTTTTTCCTGACCATTAGGGAAAAAAGAAAATACTTTCTGTCTTATCTGATGTTTTCTTTCCTGCCCATATTAAGATATATTAAGGAGTATATTGAAGTATTCTAAGGAATTAGTGTTAACATTTCTTCTAAGCAAAAAAATCCTTGCATCAATTTCCTGGTTAGTTCAGAGCTCAGGTTATTCTCTGCCTTTGGAAAAAAGCAAATTCATCAGGGCTCAAAGAAATAAAGTCCTGGTTAAGGAAGAATTGTAGTGTGTGGCTGCTCAGTTTGCCCTTCAGCAGCTGGCAACAGCCAGTGACCATTATTTGCTTTCATGCCTTGTGCGTTCACTGTATCCCTAGTCCTCACTCATCCAACATCAACTTCTGTCCCCACTCACCCTTATATTCTATGCACCAAGGCCTCAGACTTTCTCCCTTGCCATCATCCCAGCCTTATAAGCATTCACATATGAAGTTTGTTTTCTTTTTGGAAAATCTCTGATTCCTTTCCAATTTTTAGGTTATTTTCAAATTGTTTCCCCCCTCAATTAAAAGCCCTCTGTGCTGTGACAGAGGCATACTTTCGCAAGACACTTTGCTCCCTTCATGTCTGCCCTACTTAGACAAGAAAAGATGTTGGCTGAATATTAGATATCCTCAGAAATCATTTAATTACAGTGAAAGCTGCCAATCAATCCACCAACGCTTATGCATTCGCACTGTCCACACACAATATGATATTTTGGGTTGTGAATCAGGTTCACAGCTACTTACAGCTGCCAACTCTTTGTTGTTTGTTAATAGCGTGTTTCCTTTGCTTCCCTATGAAACAGTGGGAGCCACAGGTAACCTGGAACAAATGGCTGGGCAACTGTGAGCAAAATCTGAGACAGAGATTGATTTCCAAATCTGGCAGGTGGTAAAGAAGGAGGGGGAAAGAGGATATAAAAGGAGCTGTGTCACATGAATCCCTTGTCCAATGATTCCAGATAGACTAATATTGCTCTCCCTTAACAAAATAACACGTAGTTTCAAGGCAATGAGAAGTTGTCTGTGAATTTTAGAGCATTTCAAAAAATTGTCCCTGAATGGAAAGGGGTTTTACTTTATCTGCTGCAGAGCTTTTGGTCATTTCTAGTTTAGTCAAAACCACTGATGAACAGATGATGCTTTCAATAGGACTGATTAATCTTTAGTCATAAATGGCTAAATGGACAATGCTTATTTTCAACAGATGCATATCAGGAGAGCCCAGCTGACAGCACCACTCAGAAGAAAACACATTACCTTCAGTTTTCATGTTAGAATGTTTCATGCAACAGCTCAATACAGTCGCAGGTGACTCCTTAGTTGTGTCTATATACAATACTTAAATAGCATTATCTTCATGCTGGCTACCTTGTGTAACCAAATATGTACATACAACATTTATGTGTAATAAGGCTGCCTTTTTTATTTTGCATCACTCTTTTGAAATTGGAACATAGTGCAACAATGAAATAAAGCATGCTACAGTTGTGAGGAAGGTGAAGTACAGTTCAAGAAACACAGGTAGGGCAGGAAGCAGAGGTTTCTGAAAGTTATATTCACTGATCTTCATTGCTTTCAGGAAGGAGTAACCTCACATTTAGTGAGATAGTCTGTCTGTCTCTTTGAAGTGGTTTATGTCCCCCTTGTCTCCTGAGCCACCTGATATTCCTTCTGCCTCCTGCAGATATGCCTGTGGAGATGGTCTCATGATTAACTTCAACTTTTTAGAATGAACTGAAACAAATAATTTTAAATTTTTAATTCATTAATTGACTAATTATTGACCATTATGAACTTGAAGTTTTTAAGCTGTACTCCTGTCTTGGGTGTCATTTTGATGGACGAGACTAAGGGACCACTCATTAAGAGTATCCAGAAGATCAGTCTCCCCACTGAAGAATGCAATGGCCCTTTCAATGGCCCATTTCTCTGCCCAGTGGCAGTGGAAAAGTTGTGTGTCTAAATTAGGCAGATTAAATTAGTTGTAATTTATGTTCATTGAGTACCAGGAGAGGAACGGTATGGGTAGTTAGTGTGAGCAGGTTGGACCATTGCTTCTTCTCTCAAGTTCACTAGTCATCAGCCACAGAGCTTGGGTTAGGTATCTGCTGCAGAAAGGGCTATTGGCTACATGTGATGTGTGAATTTCCCCATGGAAAAGTTTCAATTAAATGATAGTCTGCTTCTTATCTACCTTCACATAACAGACAAGAACAGTGGAAAATCCTTCATGCAACAGATTCTCAATCCTGACATTTCTTTATTAAGTCAGACCACTAATGACTGATGCCTAGTCCATGAATCAAAGCAGTTGCCTGTACAAGATATTGGTTAAACTGAATTTATAAATAAGTATGAAAAAAACCATGGCTTTTTCTCAATCATTAGAGGGAAAAAAAAAATAAAGGAGCTAATTTTGCCAGGTACATCATTTATAATGAACAATTTGATTAACTCCACATCTGGGTTTCCTGGCTTTTTTTCAGGGTAAGACAGCTGGCTTGTCTTGAAAGGGTATTTTAATGCAGGGTTCTGTATTAATATTATGTTTCTTTTAGGTGTTGTACATTAATACTTCAAACATACATTGCTGGCAGGCAGTATGAACAAGACCTAGTTTTTTAATGCAAAAGATCATATTTCCAAATATTTTTTAAAAGCCTGCATTACCACAGTTTCTGTTGGGAAAAAGAAAGGAGGGGGGAATTAAATAAACAAAAACACCTGGCAACCTCCATTGTTGGTGTAGAACAGACAAGTCATGCAAAAGCAGTTAAACCGAGAGGACTTTTTCTGAATTTAATCAGTAGAATTGCAACAAATGCTAGCATTTTAAATGAAAATATCAACAGTAAAAGCTCCTGTCAAAAAGCCAGAAAAAGCAAGACTCTAAATGCCTACAGAAGGAAGGAAACAGAATGAATAAAAAAACTGCTCCTCATCCTTCACATCATTTAAAGAGATTTGAAGTAGTTATTTTAAAAATAATATAAAAGTATAGAATAGAAACATACCTATCTCTTTATTTGCCAGGTTTGGTCTGAGAAAGCAATGGTGTGTTTGGAGGAATGCTTCTCATGGTTACTTCCACAGAGAGAAGCAGCCACTGGGAAAATCTATGGAATGAGACATTACTCGAGAAGTAAATAACAAATAACCTTCAAAAGGAAAATAAGACAAAAATAATGACAGTCAATAGAATTTGCAAAGTTGTGATGAATCTGGGATGATCTGTGGCATTTTGCCCAGGGACTTACCAGGTCTATGTGTCCTCAATACTTATGGTTAAAAATGCAAAGTATTGTGTTTTGAGGAAGAATGTGCTCATGAGCCAGTTTTTGAGGGGCAATGACAAAGTCTGGTAGGCAAATGAAGCCAGGTGCTCTAGCAAGACACTTCAAAGTACAGGACAGCAGTTCAAGGAAAACACAGATCAGATGTGAAGTCCAAAGGGGCCAGGAGCTTCTGGTGTCAACCACAACACAGGAAGAACATGGTAGGCATAGGAGAAAACACTGCAGGGTTCATCTCGTGAATGGTGCCAGTAGTGAAGTCTGAGCTCAGCAGCAAACAGCAGGGGCCAAACTTGAGACTTCAGGCAGTCTCAAGCAGTTCAAATATATTGATGATAGAAAGGCTTGAATAAACCACCATTTGGCTCTGTGCCGTGAATTTCACTTTGTTGGAGGTTTGAGTTGAATAACTCCTCCAAAATAGGCTGCTGGATTTAGACAGTGTTTCCTTGTATATAACTTAGTTAAAAGGGAATCGAAATGGTAGGGCAAAATATGCCAGAGACAGACTGAACCCGCAAGTTTTGATTGCGTATCCAACTTTAGAGTGTTCAAAACCAGACAAGTGACTTCTATAGAAAGAGAAAGTGCTGTTTCTAACACATCCATCTGTTGTCCCTCACAAATATAGAATTTGCAAAGTGTGATGTCAACACTGACAATTCAGTTACAACATCACTCAAAAAAATCCACCTTTTACTTACCGGTGACATTTTTTTAAACCTGAATTTGGAATACAGAAATGTAATTTATTTGCCTGCTAACATATATTGATGAGCTACAAGAGCTTTGTATGAACTCCTGCTCTGCAGCAGCAGAAATTTTGCCATTGGCTTCAATAGGTCAGAATTTTATCCTGTAAAACCAAAAGTCATGAATAGCAAATCTCACTAACTAGGAGCATTCCATGTGTTGGTTTCTTGCAAATATTGCTAACTACAAGTGTTCCACATCTTGGTTTATCTCTAACTTTTTAAAGTTCCCACTTCTTACAGGGAAAAGAAAACATTTGGATTCATTTTGGGTAATTTTCCTGGTATTGTTCCAAAAAAAAGCTTTTTGTCTCTCTAATCATTAAAAAACCTAAGCTTCTTTTTTTTTTTTTTTTTTTTTTTTTTCTGCTGCTGCAGAAGATTCTGTTCTTTTTTTTTTTTTTTTTTTCAGTTACACATGGTTTTATAGTATGTTATCTGAAAACATGGTGGTACCAGCCATCTGTGGAGATAGAAACTGGGTACTGCATCTGTCGGACACTTGTCACTAAGGTCACCACTGCAAAGCCATTTTACCAATAATGTGCTTTATCAGGTCTCATCGTGTGTGCATGGTTGGAAACTGAGGATTGCAAAAATTGAGGGTTTATTCTGGCTCCATTAATGACAGAGCTCATCTAAATGATGTTCTTGATACTCAAATATTTATTTGACTGGAATTAATGACATTTATCCTTACACTAATAAGTTGTTCCTTGAGAATTTTGGTGTTCAAGCCTTGGGATTAAATTTTCAGTCCTGTTTACTTTTCAAAACACCATTATACAAAATCTGAATACTTTAATACATTTATTTTCATTATATCCTGTGAGCTGAGAAAGGTTCTGTGGAGAACATGCTTTCCATATAGACGAGGCTTTACTTACAAAGCTTGGTTGAAGTATTCTGTGGATTCTGATGTGATGTTAGTTGCCAATGTAATCTCTATTACTTTAGTACACAAAAATAATTGCCTCAATTTTGGCTCTGTGCTAATGAGAACCATGCTGGCAGAGTAGTCTGATTATTTGCTTCTAGAAAATCCCAGAAATAGCTGCTAACTTTCCCCGAAATAGTGACTATAGGGTTAAATATCTTCAAAACCTGAAGTTCAATTTTAACAGCAGTTTACAACATTCTTTGCTTTTGGACTTATATGTAAATGCCACAGAATTTCCTGGAATCCTGTATCTACAGCCTTGATATACAAATTCTATTCTTATGGTTCTTGCCATTAAAAAAATGTGCATTGTGAGTGTGTAACTTTTTAAAGCAATTTCATTTGCTATGGACAACTTGAAACAAAGTTTTGGAGAAAGCTAGGCTGCCTTAATAGCTTCTTATATCTACTGAGCCAGTTTCTGATTTTCATGGGTCTTAACTTTTAGGACAGAAATACAGAAAAGCATCTTGTCTTTTCAAAGAACAGAAGAGTTAAGAAAGGGAAAGACTTCCACAGAATGAGTGGGAACATAGCAAGCTCTGAATGGTAGTGACAATGCTATATAGTGTTAATCTTTTTTTTTTTAGTATTTCCATTAAAGCCATTAGGTGCTAAGCTTTGCTAGGAGTCTTGCAGTAATTAAATAAAATAAACAAAAATGAGGATTCTTAGGCTTCATTTCTATTGAAGCATGTTTTCAATATATGATTTGGTTTCTAAACCATATCCCAAGAAACAAAATGCCAGAACAATAAAACATTCCTCCTTTGCAGAACAATTGGCCTCTCATGGCAAAATACTGGATGTAGTTGAAGTTTATGCTCAACATGTAGTGGGGATCTGTGGAGAAGAAAATAGTCAAAGTAGAAACAGGTCAGAGCATAGAAAAACTACTAACACATGAAAAGCTGGTTTAAGGAGGAGGAGCCAAAGCATTGGTCTTGATTCTACTTCTCCTTTAGTCTCCTTAAGTCATGAGCAAGACTCATGAACTCCCCACCACAGAAGTGAATTTCTTTGTACAAAAAATATTCCTCAAGTTGGAGAAAGCATGAAAGTCCTCTAAAGGCAGTGAAAATAATATAAGTGGAAAGAAAACCTCCCTGCGTTGTTCTATTCTTTTTTCCATTCTTCAGTTTCATCTGGCTGACATTTAATACTGTTTATTATTAACAGAGCCCCATTGCTGTAGCTCTCCCGGTTTTAAGTCATGAGAGGGCATAATGCAGAGCATACACATTTGTCACTAGACCATATCTGTATAAATTCAGTTAAAAATATAGTATTTGATCAGTGTCAGCATCAGAAATGTACTGCTATCCCACAAAAAAACATGCAAGACTTTGGCTACGAGATACTGAGGAAGCCACAACCAAATGTTAGAGACCGTAACAGCTCCAGCATGTCCCTATCTGCAACATCTGTTGGAACCCAGATTTAAACAACTGTCTCATAACTAGTGCCAAGCAAAGAATGTCCTGCACACTTTTAACTCCAAGATCATAGTAAGTAGCATCCACAGAAGCTCAGGAATAAGCACTGTAAGAATGAAAGAACTAACATACTGAGTCAGACCACCGGTCCATCCAGTTAAGTACCCCAGCTCCAATGGTGTCTATTAGCAGTTGTTTGCAACAGAGGATAAACCATTTTACATTCTGCAGTTTAAACTGTTCAGCTTCCTGGGGTTGCCTTTATGATTCAGTGTACTGAGCACTAGGGTGACTGACGGACATTGTATAGGTGTAAGCCCTGGGAGATTCCCAAGCCTTTTGCTGTTGCTTCTTTTTTTTTTTCAGAAACATGGAGGGGAGGAACAATGAGGCTAAATTACTTGAAACATGTGTGGGAAGTTTACTGTTAGAAGCACGACTGGAACTCAGGAAATGGCTAATCCTTCCAGTTCTCCTTGAGAAGCTGTAGAAAACTGTGGAGCATTGACAGCAGCAGGACTCTAGTGAAATTGTATGGAGTTCAATGAAAATTTCTTTAACACCCTTATATGTGATTTTTTTGTTTTGTTCCACTTGTAGATTTTTTAACCTATTTTGGAAGAACAGGATATTCTCCTTTATATTATGGTACTTTTTTGTTTGGTTGGTCTGAAAAAATTACTGAGTATATCTTCACAATTGATGCTGAAGATCCCCAAAGGTTTCATGTAATTTAAGACTATATGATCTAAGGTTTGTTTATAGAGACCATGCAATGTCTAAACCAACGGAACAAGACTGTGCATGAAGGACCTCACAAAAGCTGGTCAGTTCTAGACAGAACATTTTTAATGGAATATCTTCAGCATGTGTTGTTCTGTCAAAGTAAAATATTTTTCTTAAAGTTAGTGAATTACAATGAAGTCTCTGTCTAGAAGAAGGTTTCTGAGCACCCATCAGCTGTATGTAGAAAAAAACCATGTCTGAGTTTTTAAATAATGTTTTCAATCATAAGTCAGTTGTAGCAACATAATTCTGTTCCGCAGAACATCTGAGAGGCTTAGTTTTCCTTTCAATCTAGAACAACAAAATTTTAATCCTCAAAGCTGGTGTGAAACAGAATTGTCACTCTATAGCAGAATTGTCCTTTCATGGTTATGCCTTGACCTGCTGTCAAATGCGAAGTCAAACACCTGTGGCAGATACATAAGGCTATGTGTGTGCCACTGTTGATCCATCTGCAATGTATTACATCCTAATTTATTACTATGGGTGGTTTTCAAAAGGGATTCATTAGACAGACAGAGTCCATTGCACAGTTAAGAAATTGTTTTTCTTCCCACCGTTCTAATTTTCTCTTCTTCTCAGGTTTCTGTTTCCTTTCATGCTATGGCAGGGATATTAAGTGCTGGTGAGACAATATTTGATCCAAAACCAGTCAGTCTGTTCTGGGTAATTTATGTGGGTGGTGAACAATACCTCATCCAAATTTTGTGGGTTGGATAAACCATAAGAAGTGGCTAATTATCTTCTACATCCGGCCTCTGCTTAATGAGGGGTGGAATTTCTCATTTATACAGAATAAATTTGTGAATTCTGGCATTGTCCGAAAAGAAACAAAAAAATAACTGTCTCTTACAGAAACTTTTCACAGAGCTGTCTGTGGGTTAGATCATTTTTGTAGGAGGCAATATGGCTACTGTGATGACCGTTGCTAACACAGATTTCTGTGTCCTAGGGATACAATCAGAGAAAGATATACCTTGATAAGGTTCTGTTTCTGATCCAGGTGTTCCCTTGGTATTGCTTCAATCTACCTTCTAGGCAACAGGTAAAAAAAAACAGCTATATTTTTCCATGGCAGCAGTTTTTAACTTCATGGTTTTATACTCACATGCAATATATAAAACTTCATAAAGAAAGCACAGAGAAATATATTTGCTTCTATTAAATCTCTAATTCTGCTCAAAGTAAAGCCATCTCACCTGGTTTGCCCTGTCTGCAGAAATAAAACAATAGACATGTCTTCTACCTAGGCTGGAATTGCTGAAAAATACCTTCTTGAACCATATCTGAGTTGTCACACATTCAGTATTCCTTGTTGTAGTATAATATGTGGAAAACTGCTGCTTTTCTCTAAGGAAAACCACAAATGCTGCCCTTTCATATTACAGATTAGCAGTTTATGGAGAAATCCAACGGCTAAATCATGAAGTTGAGAGTACTTAGAGCCTGTTGTGACATGGTTTGTGAAATACTTTCCTTTCTCTTTCTTTCTGCCACCCTGGGTACTGTTACACCAAATAAAAATATCTGTTGTTTAAAATACAATCAAAAAGCTCATGCTGCTCAGCCCCAAGCTGTCACTTGAGGTTTTGATGACGAACATTTTCTGACATCTGGTAACAAGTTGCAGCTCCTGTCTGAAGAAGTCTCTCCAAGGTTAAAGGCTAATGATATCAAAAACGAGGCTGTCTGGTTTATTGTAAGACTGTTTGGTTTAGATCAAGCTCTTTGATATAAGTGAAACTGTCTCATCTAGGAAAGGAAATGACTTAAAAGTGATGTAGCGGTTCTTAAAGGGAGTCAGACAGTGGGACATGCATATGACTGAGCTGTCTTGCATGCTGCATTTAATTGGATTTACTATTAACTCATGAGAAGGTGAAAGGAGAAACAGCATTATTATGCAATTTGCTGAAACTGAGGAAATAAAGTGGATGTGTAGAAAATGATGCAAAGAGAGGAATTTTCACTTTATCATATCAGTCATCACTTTCTCTGACAGCAGAACTTCCCTGACTCAGACATGCATTACGGAAACCAGGACAGACACAAATGAGCTGTAAGCCCCCGCCCAGCCCATGACACAGTGAATGTCTCCCTCCTGCCTTCATCTGGGAGGAGGTTTATTTCCAAAGAAAGCTGCCCTGTTTCTAGGGGATGACTGATTCCTCCAGACACAAAAATTATCGAGTACCTTGCGTTGAGAAAGACACACCCCAAGTGGTTCTCCCTTACGCTCCTCCTGCAGTCAGATGTGTGCCTCCACATAGTTGCAGAACTGTGTTTCCACTGGAGAGCCCTGCTGAGGGACCTTCAGATAATCAGTACACTCTGCTGGCCATTGTGTGGTTCACAGGCAGCCTTCATCCATCGAGTGTGCCAGGGAGCCCAAGAAAGGCAGTGCTGCAGGGTATCTCCAGGACCTACTGGAAGGCAATATCCCTCCTTGCTGCTGCTGAGCCCCAGGGCATCCTATTGCCTCACTAGCCTCACCTGCTTAGCCCTATCCTCTCAGCTCAACATTGCTTTCAGCACTGATGACTAAATTGTTTCAGTGGTCTTAAACTGTAGGAGATGTACCCGAGACTTGTATATAGTATAAGGAATGTCTCTTGTTTTGACCTACAAATTTATGGTATATTTTGATAATTCCTTAAGAAACAGATAGTAGCAGTGTAAGGCTTCCAGGCAAATACCTTTTCTGGGATGACTTTTGCTTCAGAAGATGACATTTGGAGCCTGCGTCAATGGCCTGAATATAGGCATCAGGTACCATTTTAATCTCCTCATGGTTTCTTTCCCAGCCAGCTGCCAACCTATGAGGGTGCAAGTTTCCCATGGGTCCTGTTGCATCTGCTTTGTGCAGATATCTGCCTTGATATCCAAAGAACCTTGGATGGCATTGTATATATGTTTAGGCAACTGAATCCCCTTATTCTGTTTTCAAACCTAAGAAAATATCTGTTTGGAAGTAAAAATATTCTGGAATAATTCCTGCATTTCCTTGGAGGACTAAGTTACTAGAGACATGCATGTACGGTAAGCTACTGCTGATTATAGACAGTTCAGGAGTGAAAGAAGTGGACAGTTAAACTGGAGGCTACATTGTGAAATGTTTTTTTTCTGACTCGATTCCTCCCCATCCTCCTAGTAATAATGTCATGGTATGAACTATAGCATTACTGGTATTTTTGTATGATTAGAGTTCCAAAACCCCTGGCAGCCATGAAAGTCCCATTGTGCTAGATATTCAAATATACAGCAATGTATAGCCTCTACCTCAGCTTCTTTACAATCTGTAGTGGGACAGAGATGAACCAAGGGAGGAAGGCTTATAAACAGAAATATTTAGGTACTTCAGTCCCATTGAAATCAGCAGGGAACTAGTTGTTTCAGTACTTTAGTGACTTGATCTCCAAGTTTTTATTACAGATCTCATTCATGATCATGATCTGTAGATGTATAGCAGGCATTTGAATTTTGACTGCATGAAACCAATATGGGCCAGCTGTATGATATAGCTGAGTTTAACTTGGAAACAGAGCCAGAGATGTTGATACTCATCCATCATAGCTTACAGGAACTTCTGAATACTAAGGACATTGTTTCCCTAGTGCCTGCCTGAACATGTCAGAAGTTAATGCAATGCAGAAAAGTGGTAAGCACTAGTAATAAGTGAATGGCCAAAAAAAGCCTGTGAAACTTAAGTGCTGACACCCTATTGTAATTAGGATTAAATAATATCTTCTTTCTCAAGGGAGATGCTTTCTGTAAGTAGCTGGAGGAACTCTCTAGTGATGTACACTAGACATCTCCTGCTCCAGCTTCTTTCTTTTCTTTCTGCTTGCTGAATGTTATGGAGGATATGATGTTACACACTTTACATTATTGACATAAACCAAGAGCAATATGTGAATTGCTTTATATCTGAACTACTGAACAGAGAGGCATCCACAGGCCCCACAGCCATGGGTCCGGCACAGTCTTCTTTATTTATACCCATTTTGGCCTGCCCAGTTGTTCATTCATCTGTCCCTCCCTATCCTCAGCACAGGCAAGGGACCACCACATGCTACAGGACAAATGGGACATCTGTCATAAGGCATCCAAAGTTTATCCCCATAGTTTTTGGCTATGTTAATAACAAGTCAAGCATTAAGGATCATAGCTCATTTCTCTGCAAGCTCCTGGGAAGTTTTCTCATCCTTGCTGCACAATGTGTTACCATCAGCTTCCACTTGCTATGAGCAGCATATGTGGTTAGTTCCATGTGTCCACCTTGTGTGGCAAGTTGTGGTTCTTCACTGTGAACCTAGATACCCACAGGTAGAAAACATATTGTTTTCTGTATGACTTCTGTGTACTCTGAGGAACAATTCTATGTCACATGAGCCCTTCTGGAAGAAAAGCCCACACCGGGTATTCTCTGAATGCTGCAAAGAAATCATAAACTTCTGATGCAGGAAATCCCATGCTCCTTTGGCTTGAATACTTAGCAGCTTTTTTTTTTTCTGTATGGTGTTTCTGTTGGGAGGAGTAGCTGATAGAGTCATGCAGAGCTTTTGTGCAATCCCATTTACCAGAAGTATGTGCCAGGGCTCCTCGTCCCCAAAAAAATTTATAAATAAATAAATAAATAAAAATTTGCATCTCTGGCTTTTTCCTGGCCTTTTCTCTCACATCTCTCTCTCTCAGAGTCTCAGTTGGTCCAACAGAAATCCTTTCATCCCATGTAGCTTAGCTGCTTTCAGCCACTGCCATAACAATCAGTGCCTTTGGCAGGGACTTCAGTTGTCTCAGTTACCTCTGCCCCAAAGAATATTTTGTGTTCCTTTCGTTTAATCTCAGTAAGAGCTTTTTTCCTAGAGATATGCTTTTGTCACTATGAGAGTGTTTGCAGGGCAATCTTAAGTTACATGTTAGAAATAAATCAAATTAGATCATTACCACAGTGCCTTTCAGCTCTATAATCTATGAATACACCCCTCAGGCTGATATCCAGATGGCAGTTTTAAAATCTTCCAGACAACCACTGAAATCAAGGAAGTAAATTCTGTTTACAGGAGATTATAAGGTGGTGTGGTTTTGTTTGTTGTTTGTTGGCTTTTTTTTTTCCTTTTTTTTTTTCTATGAGTACAGATCAGTGTGCACTTAATTGTAAGTATTTGGTATCATCACTGGCTACAAAGGCCATGCTAAGATACTTAAAGATATGACTGGTTACATGACTTTCATAGGCCTTACTCCTTTATTTCCTTTCCTAGGGCTCCTGACCCTTCACTATGTCTTGCACCTGTGTGTCTGCTGTTGCATATGCTCTTGAATATACACAAAATCAGAGAAAAATTCAGATGGAAAGAGACCTTTAGAGATTTATTCCCTAACTGACCAGCCCATGATAAGAGCATGGACAACTCAGCTTCCTCAGGGCCCTGTTCTGCTTGGTTTTTATTATTTCCAAGGAAGAATATTGTGCCTTACAGGAAACCTATAGCTGAGCCAGCTTCTGGATCCTTTTGTTTCAGATATGCAGTCCTCTTTCCCAGCAACCAAACCATTTTACTGCATTCTCAAAAACTGTTCCAGTTCCTTAGCATGGTGCTTACCCCATGATGGCTGCACCTGCATACTAGGTGAGACTATATCAGCACCCTAGGGAGAGTTCCTATCTCCCCTGGGTAAGCAATGTTAACTGACGCTTAATGTACTCCTTAAAGGCCAGACCTCTCCCTTTGTCCCACATTTGACAAGGGTGGTTGAGACTGTCCCTTCTGCCTCTACAAACCCAGAAGGCTGAATTTGAAACCTTTCCGTTTCCCTGGAACATCCCTATTTGCAGAAATCAAATCAAACCCCAAATGTCCTGATGAATCTTCAGCCATTAACATGGGATACTTTATCTTCTTGCTGATGGACAGGTAGGAGACAGACATGCTCATATCCCACCCTGGGCAGACCATGCTGAGCCATCACACGGGCAGCTGGACAAGAGCAGCATCAGCAGCGTGCCAGAACCAGTGAGACACTTGAAAACCAGGCACATATGTTATTAACATGAGCTGCAGAGACCCACCAATAACTCTGAATTTGAGCCACAACACCATAAATGCAGAATTTACAGTAGTAATGAGCCCGATGGAGGGAACAACCTGCTGCCTCACTGGGAGACAATGTCCTTAAGGAGGTTAAGATAAACCATCTGGGTTGACTGTTATGTGGGAAAGAGCCACTTTTTGGAGGTTCAGTTGCTGGTGCTGGCAGTAGGTGCAGCTGCAGCCTGGCAGCCTTCTTTCTCTCTAGAGCAGCCAGTAAGATGTGCTTCTGCAACGTTCTCCAGACTGAGGGCTTTTACCCACCTTGGTGGCTTTTCTGGTCTATGTGGTGCAGAATAAGAGGGAAAACAGCCTGTGCCATGGAAATGTGGAAGACAGAGGAATGGGTGATTCCCAAGTCTAAAGTAGAAGACATGGTCAGGTGAGAACAATTCCTCCATCCCAGGAAAATCTGTGAGATTTTGGACATTTTTTCCCCTCTTGTGTCATAATGCAAAAAAATTACCTCTTTATTTAGCTTTAGTCCACTTAGAATTTCTCCCCTGATGCAGAAATGTTATGTATAATATACAGAAATATTTATCTAATTGCAGATGGTGAAACACCTATGGACGTCCTTTGGAAAGGTGGAATGAACTATCTACCTTTTTGTGAGCTGGAGAATAAAACTGATAATAAATAATAGAAAATTACCTAATAGAAAGCCCAAACACTGTAAAAAGACCCATGCTCCTTTAGGAAAAAAAAAAAAAAAAGGTTTTCTGTTTCAAAATAATAGGAAGTCAAATAAAAGGCAAGCAAAATGTAAACATTTACAGCACTTTTTGCCTGTCTAAATATATTTATTTAAAATCAGAAGCTAATCAAGGTGTTTCTGAGATACTACACACAAAAAAGCCCAACAGTTGAAGTTTTTGTGAAAATGGAAAACATTGTTTTCAGCATCCTGTCTTGCTAATGCCCTACCTAATAAATCTCCTCTCAAATGTAATTAAATATGCAATTTATTTAACAGAGAACTGCACATGTCTATATTCAAGAGTCTTAACACTACTTCTAGCCAGCTTGTGTGCTCAGGGGACTCCAACTCCAGCATGTGGTGGAAAACTCATCCCTGCTTTAGCGTCAGAGATTCTACTGCTACCACAGAAAATAGAGTATGAGTTTCAGATGCTGGCGCAGAGCTGGCAAAAATCTGACTACAACAAGCAGGGCAAGACCTTTGAAAGGATTCAGTCACTTGCATCTCTTACTGAGAGAAGCTGGCTATAATTACAAAGAGAAACAAACAAAAACCCAGGCTATATAGGCGCAGAATCTCAGAAATTTACTGAGCTTCCTAAATGAAAGTTAAGCATACTGCCATGCAGCTGCAAGTGAGTGAGCAAAGCTAGGCTACTGTAATGGTATGCGTGCTCCTGGTTGTGCTGGAGGACCACAGTGTTGGCTGCCTGCCTGTCTAGTCATGTCTGGTGACCACCAGGCAAAGCGTGAGTTTGCAGTGAGTCTCTCTGTCTCGGCTGATGAACCACCTGAAGAGAGTCTGGGTATTTCAGTCACTTGTGATCATTTCTCCATTCCCAGGGAAGTAATTTTTGAAAACTCAGCCACAATCCTAAAAGTTGAGGTATGCTGAAAATCCTGGCCATGGGGAGGGGGAAAACCTATGTTTCTATTCACTGATTGTTTTGAAAGGACTCAGTCCAAATTGCAGAGAAATCCAAAGAGTGATTCCCATTGACTTGGCAGGCTTTGTGTGAAACCCAAAGTTCTTAATATTAGACTCCTTGGCAGCATCTGTCAGTGCTGGTGAGGAGTTCTCAGGAAACAGGCTCTTTTTTCCGCAGCTATCCTGTGCCCAAACGTCTCTTTGCTTCTTCGGTCCTCTCTCTCCTCTGCAGACAGCACAGCTGTGGATGGCTCATGCAGATGAGAGTCAGATCATCCCTTTCTAGATTCCTGTACATCTGTCTGTTCCTTTTCTGCTTCACTTTCCTCATTGGGAGATTCCCACTCTGAGGTTTAAACACTCCTCTGGGGACCCTTCCTGACAGACGTAATGCTGGCTTTTGTCAGGACCCTGCTCTGATACTCTTCTCCAGACCCATCATGTCCCCATAGCAACTCCAGATAACAAGTGAGACTCATTACAGTCTCTTTCCATTCTTCTGGCACTTGATTATAAATGTAGCTGCCGGCAGGTAAATTTAAAATGAGTAAAAGGCAAGTCTTCACACAGCTGGTAGCTGGCTCGCATAGTAGCTGGCTACCACAGGAGGCCATGGAATTGAAAAATAAAGTCCGAAATGGATTGAAATTGGAGTTGCTTGTGGGAACCTCATTCCACTTTTCACATGGGTTTGATGGGCAGAGGGAGCCATCCAAGGACTGCAGTAGATGATTCAGCTGTGGTGTTATTACAGTTTCCTAATGTAAATTTTGTTCAAAATGATTCTTAGCTTCAAAGAGTGGATTTGTGCAAACTATCCCCATCAGGTGTCAGTGGTTATCTGCCTCATGCCTTTGAAAGGGGCACAGCTATGAATGCAAGCAGCTGGTGACAGAGTCTGTAATAAAGTATGTTCATTATTTCTATTTCAGAGGTGTCTGGGAATCCAAACAGACCATATTCTTTCTCAGCTTGGTGCTCTCCAAGTTCTGGTCCATGACTTTACAATGCCTCTGGCAAAGTCCCTTATGGAATTCCAAAGTTTCTGCTTTGGGGAAAGGGGACTAGGTGATGCTAATGAAAATAATTTAATCTCTCCTGTCATTTCAAGGCTTCATGAAGACGTTTTTTATTCCTATTAATTCAAGTCACTCAACACAAGGATATGATCATTTGATCATAGTGGTTTGTTACCAGCAGAGAAAAAACCTGAGCATGAAACATTTATTCAGTCTGAAACACATGTGTGTTCAGGGGAAACCCTCCCTTTCAGCTCCTCTGTGTAGCACTGGTATCTTGTCTGAGTAAAACTGTGGGAAGGGGGTCTGATCATTTTTACTTGAATTTTTCCTAAGAAAATTCTTTTTCTTCACAGACACCTATCCGTGCCTGACACAATAATTGTCAAAATTTCAGAAAGCTCTTAAAATCATACAGAAGTGCAAAGAAACTTTCCCTGAAAATGTTTTACTTCTTTCTCAGACGTGTCTGACCTTTCTTTTACTGCAAGAGATAATTTGGTATAAGATTTCTTTTCTCAGCTTGAAATAAAATAGGAGCTTCTCCCACTTCCACAGAAATACATGCACAAGCACTTAACAGACCAGCAGTCCTCAAAGACCTGGATTCCCTCAGCGATCACATGTGCTCTGCCTTCTTCCTCCAGTCTTCACACTGTTCTGTTCCATAAGATGCCTGCACCTGGTTAGACAGTCTCACTGTGGATAATGACAGTGCCATATATAGGAATGTTATCACACCACAGTTTACAGCTATGATTTAATATATCCATTTCCGGGTCACTTATTTCTAGGTGACATTATTTTTTCTCTGTATGTTTCTACTAAATCAGATAATGCTTGAAAAGAACCATAACTTCCCGAAACACTCTCACTCATTTTTTAATCTAAAACAAATTTTCTCCAAAAATTTTGCTTGACAATCTTGGATTTTTCCTGTCACAGACTGTTGTGACATACCTATTGTTTTCACTGAGAGCTGTTCCCTCCCCAGTGCTACAGACCAGTTCTAGTTGTTTTTTACTATCAGTTGTAACAGGGAGCTGCAAATCACAATTATTAATCCACTCTACAGGAGAAAACAACTCTGGTTCAGAGGATAATGGACTGCTGGAAACTAGATCTGTTTTAAGAGCCTGCATCTTTTAGTCTCAGAGCCAAAAGGTATTTTTCTGCAGGGTAGAAAACCTGTGGGCTGGGAAGTAGTTTGAGAGTCTGTGCAACTCAGTGTCTCCCTCTCACCTTTGCATTGCGGTGGCTTTGCAAGCACAGCATGGCAAGGACTGCTTACTCCATGCTCATGATGTCAGGCCCAAATTCACTGCACCCACTGTAGGTAGCCAGCTCCTCTCCTTTAAATTATGACCTTCACCAGCCAGCTCCTTCAGTTGCCTGGTAAGGTGGCTTGATTGGGAACTCAGGCTGATTTTTATTCAAGACATGCTTGTACTTCACTGGCCAAGAAAGGTTCCTAAGATGGCTGGACTTACATAGGTGTTTCAAATAGGTATTTACAATGAGGAGGACAAATGTAGGTCTTGGGTACTATAGTGTTTCCTTATCTATTGAAGTTGTTGAAGTAAAATATATTAGAAGATTCGAAGTAAAATATATTAGAATATTCAAAGTAAAATATATTAGAAAATTCAAAACATTCAGCTGTTTCTTTTTTAAGGACCTTACAAGTCAATATAGGTCTGTATATACCATAACAGAGGAAAACTAATCAATATATACATAAAGTATATTATTTTAATACTTCTCAAAATTACCATGACTAGTCCTCCCCTTTAGTACATATCCTTATATCTAAGTTTTGAATGTAGTTACATTTTGACAAACAAAAGGAAAAAAAAAAAAAAAAGGAGGTAATGAAATTCTGCAGAGATACAGCTATTCAGTAGATTCTGTCACATTAATGACCTACATTTTCTGAAATTACTAACGATTTCATAGAGTTGAGCATTCCACTAGAGATGATTCTATAAAGGCTATGTCATCTGAAAATTGGGTGTGTCACATTTGAAGATATTGATTACTCATGCAAATTTAAGTTAGAGGTAGATTTCTCCTCTGAGAGAGGTTATTTGTATACATTACAAAACTTCAGAGCATTTCTATCTTTTCAGGTCTGGTATATATACATTACTGCAAATCAGGAAAAGACCAGGACAAACACTATTATTCTCATTCCTCATTTTCTTCTTTATGTAGTGGTTGCTTTACCACATTTAAGTCTGAGCAATCAGTTGACAAAACCCCACAGAGCTCTGGCAGAAAGCTATAGATGCGATTATAACCTGAACAGCCAATGGAAAAACTCAGCCTGGGAAGAGTTTGCTAAAATTCTTTCAGCCATAAGCAACTTCACTGAGAGATGCATTTTTGGGGTTACTGAAATAATTCACAAATTCAAGCAAGAGAATATAGGGGAAAAAATGTGGTGTTTTCTAATAAGATTTTCTTGGTGAGATGCTGCAACTGGAGTGCTCAAAGAACAAACCAATTTTCATGTTTGAATATGCATATCATATCTCTGAAAAACTGTCAGGAAATGAAGAGCACTACCCAATGCCTTGCAAGGAGCCTATATGAGTTAAAACAGCTAAAGGCATTTAATGGTTGTGGTGGTAAATGTGTGACCCCAGCTTCCCTCAGAACTTTTGCATTTTGCACAAGTCCTTTCCTGTTACAATGCGCTACATACCAACACCACCAGAAGGCAGGAAGTATAGGAAACTATAAATTCCCATTGTTGACACAATTCTCTTTTATAAATTAAACCAGACATTTGCTGACAAGCCTGCCACAAATAATATTCAACAATTCCGACTCCTATTATTTAGGTTAGGAATGTGTCTAGCTAACATCAATTGCATCCACTAAGATGAGAAAGCCTGTCTAGCTAACACAATTGATTTTATTAAGATGAGGAAGCTTGTCTAGCTAACATGTCCTGAGGCAATCAACCACGAAACGTGATCTTTCATAAAGTTTTTGAAAATGCCTGTCCACTGCTGAGCATCTATATATGAGTGAAAGCATCAGGACTTTAGCTCTCTAATGAGTGTTACTTGGACAAATGACTTGTTTAATTGATGCTATTTCCAAGTTCACATCACCATCAGTGATCCTCCATGTTTATGGAAATAAGAGAAGCAAAAAGCATTGTTAACTTTTGCCATGTAAGTGTGGGAAATCTAGCCGATACAGGACTGGTATTAAATGCAGTTCCCCTCTTTTGGATTAACAAGCAAGTCAGGGTCACTTTGCCTTGAAAAGATTGGCCAGAATCATCACCTAAGGACACACCTTCTCCTGGCTAGGTGATGGACATGGTCCCACTGATTAAAACAGTATCACTAAAAGCTTTAGGAGTATCCTCCAGTCATCTCAGACTGGTGGTTGTAGCTGTCAGACCTAGCTATACCAACTGCAGAGTTTCGAACTTTTTTATGGATGAGAAATTCTAATTTTGTGCCTAGGAAAATAAACCTGGTGTTGTATGGTGTTATCCTTCCTGTCCCCAGTTTTCATACCTTCTTTTTTTCACTGAGATTCTCTTTGTTGAGGATAGTCTCTGGTTCAAGTTGTTCCTCCAGTTAACTAGTCTTGGATCAGGGTTATGTGTTTTCTCCTCAGTTCTCTTTTCTATGACAAAGTGAGCTGCAAAGGAAGTTTAATAAATAAAACATGTGAACCCCAGATGTTATACTATCTTTTCTGTTTGTACTCAGCTGCCTAAACATCCCCACAGGTCTCCTTTATTTCTGGGTGAAAACCAGTAATGACACACCCAAGACACATGTACCATCAAGCACATCTCTTGGGCTGGCCTGTGTGACAGACTGTGCAAGCCAATGTAACTAGGAGAGTTGGAAGTGGAGGCCAAACAGCAAATCTTGCAAATAAGTAGACCAAAAGAGCATGGAAGCAGCCTTGACCCAGGGCACGCTCAGAAGAAAGGCTTGATTGCATTGCTTCTGCAATTCAAGTATATTCTCATACAATCCTTGTCAGTATTTATACAATAAATGGACCTTTCCATGTGTCTTGGAGCTGTGATCTAGGTACAATGCACTTAACCCCCACAGTAAGTTTCAGAGACTCCATATTATGCCCTCCATTACCTGTGTAAGTCACAGAATATCAGAATCACAGAATAATTGTGGTTGGAAAGGACCTTGTAGATCACCGAGTCCAACCATACCTACAAGAATAAAGAACACCTAAATACCTGACCACTAAAAGGAAACAACACCAAAAACGAACACACAAGCCCCCTGCTTGCCTGCCCCTAGAGCATGTTGTGAAGCACCATGTCAACTCATTTCTTAAATACCTCCAGGGATGGTGACTCAACCACCTCCCAGGGAAGGCTGTTCCAGTGCCTCACCACTCTCTCTGTAAAGAACTTCTTCCAATCTAAACCTCCCCTGCTGCAACTTCAGTCCATTTCACCTGGTTCTTTAATTAGTAGCTAAGGCAGGGAGGCCAACACTCACCTCTCTACAACCTCCTTTCAGGTAGTTGTAGAGGGCAATGAGGTCTCCCCTCAGCCTCCTCTTCTCCACACTAAACATGCCCAGCTCCCTCAGCCTCTCCTCATACAACTTGTTCTCTAAACCCCTCACAAGCTTGGTAGAGCTCCTCTGCACACGTCCCAACACCTCAATGTCTTTCCTATAATGAGGGGCCCAGAACTGAACACAGTACTCAAGATGAGGCCTCACAAGGGCT
>JANIJG010013521.1:0-41764 GCA_024611175.1 Megaceryle torquata | reverse complement strand
AGTCCCCGTGCTCCCTGGAGGGGTTTCCAAGCCCCCCGTGGAGCTGTGGTGCTGAGGGCCATGGGTCAGTGGTGCCCGGGAAGCGCTGAGGGAACGGGTGAGCCCCAGGAGCTCCAAGGGCTCTTCGGCCACGGCGGTTCCGCGCCGGGCAGAGCGCCCGGCCGGGATCTGCGAGAGGGGCCGGGGGGTGCTGGCGGCCGGGGCCCCTCTGCCAGGGACCGGTGGCGGCGTCTCACGCGCACCCGCCGATGGCGGCGGGCGGTTGCCACGGCAACGGTCGACGCCCCGCTGCCGCCCCGCCTGTCCCCTGGGGAGCGCTCCGCGCCTGCGCGCGCTCCGCGTCTACGTGAGGTCGCGCCGGGGGCGTGCCCCGCTCCGCCCCGCGCGCCCCCCGCGAGGCCGGCGCGCGCGGCCGTGAGGCGGGCGGTGCCGCCATGAGGCGCGGCGAGCGGCGGGGCCCCGGCGCCGCCCTGGGCAAGGCCGCCCTGGAGGAGCAGCGGCCGCAGCCCCCCCTGCCCAACGGCGGCGGCCCCGCCGCTCCGGCGGCGGCAGAGCGATCCCCGCCTCCCGGCGCCGAGAGGGAGGGTCCCGGCCTGCGCCGCAGCACCGAGTCCGAGGTCTACGACGACGGCACCAACACCTTCTTCTGGTGAGAGCCTGCTCGGCCGCGGCCCTTCCCGCCCGCCCCTCCTCTCGCCCGGGCCCGCCGTCCAGCGGGCTTCCGCACCGAGCGCAGCTTCTCCCGCCGCTCCCCCCTCTCCTGGCGGAACCCCCCCGGGCTCTGCTGGCGGCGGGAGCCTCCAGCTCCCCCGTCGCCTCCGGCGGGGCCGTGCCGGGCGGTGGGGAGTTGCCGCGAGAACGGGCGCTCGGGGCTCCGGCGAGAAAGGCAAAGTTCTGCACGTTCTCGGCCCCTCACGTTGCTCTCCTCGCTACCGCAGATAACGGTGCTGAAGTTGAGCAAGGGCGGGCTGCGTCTGAAGGCGTCCTCCCTGCGCTCGCAGTGCTGTTGAGCATCGCTTCCTGGCAGCTGAGCGGCGGTTCAGAGCAGGCTTCTGCCGGTGGCACCTCCTTTCTCAGCCCTGTCACGAAGCTACCGTCGAGCAGCACCCGGCTGGCCCGGCCCGGGCAGCCGCTGGAGGTGTCCCTCGGGAGCCCACGGCTGCGGGCCAGCCGTCGTGCGTGGTTACAGCCGGTTCATCGGCGGCGTTTGTGCGAACTCCGCTTGCTTCTCCCCCCTCCCTCGGTCCCGGCAGAGACCTTTTCTGTCCGTGTTCTCTCCCGTAATCCCGCTGCAGGGCTGAAGTTGTTTGGCCTAAATCCTGCTGGTCGGGGATTTCGCGTGGGCTTGTGGCATGCTCAGGCCAGAGAATCCGTGTGGAAAACGGTGACTGCCTCTGGGAGGTCAGTGGGGCAGATCAGTTTTTGTTGAATTCGATCCTTGCAGGAGGAGATGTGTTTGTACCTAAAAAGTGCTTCTAAATCCCATCCTTGCTGGAGTTGTTCCAGAAATGCCCTTCAGCACACGTGTGTCCACATCCGTAGTTTCTCTGCGTGTTAAACACACCTCATTTTTGATTAAGGAAGCCGAGCTGACTTTGAAGTCCCTTGTTTGGAACATGAGCTGAGGGCGACACGATTTGGCTCGAGTTTGACATTAAGGAGCAGAAGGGGGAGGGCGCTTGGCTCTGGCCCTGCCAATCTGGGCAGCAGTGGAGCAGAGGGTGTTGATCTTGATGAAGCCGCTGCTTCTGGGTGATATTTTTGCCAGTGCAGACAGCAAAGAAACGTTCAGATGCTGCTGGATCGCGGGGGGGGCTCTGCAGAAGCCTGACCTGTGCGAGCGTGGCCGGCTGACTTTGTCCTCTTGAGGGCAAGGGGAGCTTCCCTGGAGAGCCTGTTGGTGTTGCCACATGAAGGCTGAGCGGGCGAGCGAATAACTGGAGCCTGCCGAGGTCTGCGGAGTAGTGCCTTCCTATAAATGGAAAATGGGTAAACCTGTTCTTTTCCTACTGTCTAGTCAAGGTGGCTCTTGCCATGTCTTTTGTGGTACCTTAAAAGCACCCGTTGCTGTGTTTATTGTGTAATCTCACCCTGTTGCACCTTTTTCCTGGTGCGGGGCCAGCGTGCAGTCTGCCTCTCGTACGGGACTGTCCTCCTAAAGTAAAGGCTCTAACTGCAGTCGACTTGTCCATGCGAATCGTTCCCCTGGAAGCCTGAACGTGCCTCTGGCCTTTAAGGAGCTTCCCCTGAGGTGGCCAGTCCTTTCCTGGAGAGTGGTGAGGACGAGTGTGGGGACAAACTGTCCCTTAGCTCACCCGTTTGTTGATTTCCCCTGGTAGTGCGTGTTGCTTGTGCTGGCAGACGGGAGTTAAAATGCTTGTAAAAGCTTCAGGGTTTTTCCTACTGTTACTCTTGACCTGCGCGTCAGGCGTGTCAGCGTGTGCTTCAGTAATGCCTCGGTTCCTACAGCGGCCAAGAAAAAGATTAGTCAGAGGAAGGATTTTCTTCCTGTGACCCATGCTACTCTCCTGGCGCTGTCTGTAATGGAGGTGGTCATGGAAAATGGGAATTGGAGGGGGTGCCTGTGTGGGAATGCTTGGGAAGTAGCTTCTGAAGCTCAGAAGCTGGGTGATAAGGTTACCCCCACAACCTGCTCAGGTTGAAAATACTTGGGACCTTGGGACCTGCAGACACAGAAATTGTTCTAGAAGTAGTTCAGTTTGCAAAGGTAGTTTTACTGCTGTCGATACCTTGGGCAGGGTATCCCTGCTCCCTGCCTGCTCTTTTTACATCTGTTGAAAACTTTGCAAACCAAGCTCTGTGCTGTACGATGCTTCTGTTCCCGGCCGTTCTAATGACGTTGTGGGAACCTGCTCAGGGAGTACCTCGACAGCTCCCTGTGTCGCTGGGAAACGTCAAGGAAAGGAAATGGGAAGAAGCTTTGAGACAGGTTGGTATCTCTGATCCCTGAACTGACTTCCAAGCCTCTGTTACTACTGGCAGACAGCTGTAAATGCTCCGGCCTGCCTGGCAAGCCGCTCTTGTAGGCAAATGTGTTCACTCTCGTTTCCAGCACCTCTGTTTCTTGCCTGTCTGCTTGCAGAATTAGCTTTCTGAATACAAACAAAGGAGCTCTTTGTGGCTCACGTTCTGACTTTTATTTTTGTATGTTGTGAAGCACAGGGGATCTGATATTTTTACTGAGCTAGGCTGGAAAAACCACCGCGTGTATTCGTTCTGTTTGGGTTTCTTTTAAATACCCCCACAGAGAGCTTTCCACAACATCTCTGTGGCTTCGCGTCTGACTGGCGGGAGAGCCAGGGCTGATGTCTTCTTACAGGTGTCTGCTGCTGGGACTGCGTTCCGTGTGGGAAAAGGTGAATCCAGGAGAAGCTGGGGTTAGCTGCCTCTGAGCAGTGACCGTGACAGGTGCCTAAAGAGACACTGAAGCTGGAAAAAGAGGAGCTGGTGTCCCCCTCTAGGGGAGCAAAAAACCTCAGGGAAATAGTAAATTGACTCTTTCCAGTCTTCACTGTGGTAAATGTAGAGGTGTGAAGCAACTTGTGTGAGGAGAAGAGGAAACCTTCCTCCCCCTCCCAGCCACCACTGAAAGACAGCAGAAGGTGCTGTGGTGTTCAGTCTGTACATGCCAGTCTGGCCCAGTCTTGGATTACCAGTTTGGGATCCTCTCGTTAGATACTGTGTAGGATTTTCTCTGTTACCCCTGATTTCTGTATATAATTTCATAGCTCGTATTTAACCTAAGTCTCTTCCAGGAAGGTTTCCAGTCTTGATTTGAGGCTGTTGGGAGGTACCGGATGCATCTTTGCCACCACATTATGCTGTGACTTTATGGGTTAATTGCTTTTATTAAGCCTTACCTTAATTTGAATGTAATTAATTCTCATGTTCTCTGTCGGTTACTGATGGGTGTTTTCCTCTCATGGTAACAATTCCATATTGCCATCGTGCGGGTGCGGTGTTGGCTCCTGAGGCTGTAGTGTGGCAGCCTCTGCCTGTGGAGCCTGTGAGGTTTAAAAAAGAAAAGAAAAAAAAGCAGAAAGTGGTAGGAGGAAGACGAGAGGCTGGTACAGCGTTCGTGGGCACTAATTTGGCCTGTTTGGTGTGAAAAGCATAGAAGCCTCTGCCTGGCTGCCTCTCTGGCGCTGCGCGGGGTCGGGAGCGGAGTTCGGGATGGGCAGCGCGGGGCCCTTCCCGGGGTGCGTGTGTGCAAACCGCCGGCTGTGGAGCACAGGGCTGGGTTTCCAAACGCAGCGCTCCCCAGCCGCTCCGTGCTCCGTGCCCTTAGCTCTGTGGAGCTAAACTTGCAGCAGCGGGAGGCTTTCTACAGGGTTGTCTGAAGGAAGAGATGATTTATCCTGAAGAGAGATGAGGGAGCAGATGTGCAAGCTGGTGGAAACTCTTTTCTGTACCCTCGGGAGAGGGCTGGCTGCAGCACTTCCATCACAGCGTTCCTCAAGCTTGTCGGGACTCAACATTTGCTGGATTATTTTATTTTTTCCAGGCTATAAAAGCTTGTTCAGAGCACACCCTGGTGAGGTTCTGTACCTGCTCATCCACTCTCCTGATTCTCTGCTTGCTCCGAGTGGACCAGGCTGAAGCACGCTGCTTATCTCAGCAGGGAGCTGGTGCATCAGGCCGCTGTGGTGGCCCAGCCGTGCTGCCGAGGGCCAGGGTTTGCCCCGGCACCGGCCGCTGCTGGCACGTCCAGGAGGCCATTGTGCAATCCTGATAAGCAGCCAGGTGCATTAAGACCTGTGGCAGCAGAGGGTGGCTGTCTCCTCAGAACTGTGCTGGTAGAACCTCGTTGCCCTTTCCTGGAAGGGATGGGATGTGTCCTTCCTGTGAGTGTAGAAGAAATGTCTTTAAGCGGAGACCTTGTGCGCGTTTAATGCCCCACCTGGGCATTAGGCCTGGTGTTAATTCTTCCTATCAGCTGCTTCTTTGTAAACATGCTCCAGAAGTTTTAAGGAGAAGGGGAGAAAACACAGTGGGGTCAGCCTGGGGTTCCTGGGGGGTTTCAGGAGGAACGGTGAAGGCAGCCCCTGCTACCCCAGGCGGGTTCTTGGTGTCTGTCGAGGCCGAAGGCCCAGGGTGCCCAGAGCGCGCAGGATTAGTTCCACCCCGGGGAAATCACCGTTGTTGTGATGGCGTCTCCGGGGCGCAGGAAGGGTTTGTGTCCGTGGGTGTGCGCTGGGACGGCGGCAGCTCCCCACGGGCAGCTTCTTCCAGGCTGGTAGCTGAGCTCTGGCTCACTGGAGCGCTGTCACACAACTTGTTCTGTGAACTGCTGTAGAATTCAAATCATCAGCCTAAAAAAAATCACCTTCCTGCTTTTATAGACTTGACCCTCGCATAAGGGCACCTTCCTGCCCTTCCCCTTGTTGCCATTTTTGAGACAGACCTGCGTGAAGCGTGTTTCAGTAACGCGGAGTCGCCCTGCCTCAGGGGAGCGGCTTCGAACCCAAACCTGACACATTTCAAGAGGCTTCAGAGGTTAAAAACGTTGAATATTTTAAATGGGTCATTTGGCAAACTTGGGTTAACTTGTGGACTCTGTAGAACTGATGAATGGGAAGTTCATATTTTCTCACGCAAACGGAAATGGCTAATTTGCTGGATCTTTCCCTTTGAATCCGTTGCTCTGGCCTCTCTGGAGGTCTGTGTCACTGTCCTCCTATCGAGGGAGCGTTCTGAGAGGCACCAGCTAATGGCCAGGCAAAGGAACGTTACTATTTTGGAGTGTCACAAGTATGTACAGAAATTTAATCAGCGTTCTGTACCTTTAGAGATGTGCTGAAGACTTGTTACTGGTCTAAGAATAGGTACTTTTTTATTATTATTATTATCTCTGAGAGTTCAAACAGATTTTAAGACCCAGCTCAAAGCCAACAGCCGCGTTTCTGCTGCGTCGCGGACGTAGCCGCTTGGAGCTCGCGGGCAGCGTCGTGCACAAAGTACTCGCTGCGCTTGGGTCGCACTGGTTATTGTTTTGAGCTCCAGGTGGGTGAGAGAGATCTCCTGTCACAAACTGGCAGGTAACCTCTGCCTGTCCACTTGCTTCTGCCCTGGGCAATGTGAAAGTCTCAGTTTCATGTCTCTAGTTTTCACTTAACTTTATAACCAAGGCTGAGTTTTTGTTGGAAGGTTTCAAACACCTGTCTCGAGCAACAAGGAAGCGGTCCCGTTCGGATAATTATTTTGAATGTCAAAATATTGGTGAATTTTAAATTACTATTAATTTCTATTGTATTTTCCTGTATCTTGTTCTTGAGAATAGCTTAAACAGCACTCTGCTTGAAGTAAGAGATTTGTTGTACTCTGTCGTATTTTTTAGACTTCTCAGTGCGTGTTAGATGGTGTGTTTGGTGTTTGGAGGCTGCACAGCTTTGACATTCTCCTCAATCTCTTTCAGAAATGCTTTTATAACTTTATCATTATTTGGAATAAAGGAAGACCTCTTTGTGGAAAAAGTTAATAAGCTGATGGGGCCAGTTGGTTTTGTCAGCAGATCCTATTAATTAGCTATTAATGGTTTTAAACCAAAGAGGCAAACCATGCTGGCTGTTCCCTGCAGTTCCGTTTCACTTAGAAAGCTGACAAAAAGATTAATAAATAATCCTTTGTGTGGTGTTATTGACGATTATTATTGTTTTTAATGTAGCTGTTGCATCATTTATGCCAAACAAGAACACTAAAGCACAGCAGGGGATAATAAGGGTGCAGCCCCTTTGCTTCAGCTGATTTTAGTGTGTGCTGCAGATGGAACAAGGCCACTGACACCAGCTCTGCTGGGGTGTTCCTCCCTCACTCCCTTCCCTCTGGGGAGCTGCTCTGTCTGAATCGTCTCAAAAAGGAGACACTAAAAAATTTCCTGAGGTCATTTTTGTCATATACTTCATTTTAAAAATAAAAGCTCTGACAGTAATTTCCTCAAACCTTACGTGTCCTGAATGTGACAGAAGAGAAACAGAAGTTGGACTTGAGCTTGGTCCCGTTCACGGGAAAATCCTGCCCTGCTTTGCAAGCTGCAGGGCAGGAGAGGTGCCGGGACTGGTGCTGCCTGCTGGAGCCAGAGTTGCTCTCCTGAATTATTTCCCTTAAATGCCTCAGTGTTTAAATGGGGAAGGGGTGGATACAGAAAGCCAGGGAAATGCTCGTGCGGAAAAATGAGCCACTTAATGTTCCAGCTTCTTAGCAGGTGGGGATTTGTTGTGAATTCTCCTTCACCTTCCCAGCCTTGCATATTTTTGTATGTGTCCTTTTAGGCCTATCTCAGAGGTTTGGGGTTTTTTTGGTGGGGTTTTTTTTGGTGTTTTGTTTTGGTTTTCTTTTACATCAAACCTCCTAGAACTGGTTGTAGCCTGTATCCCCTTGCTTCTGGTGTATCACCCAAACTCCTGTGTAATTCCAAGGGGAGGAAGATCCCTGCCCTGCTGAGCTTAGCTCTTTTCAGCCTCCACAGACTGCAGGCGAGGAGCACATAAACCCTTCTGTGTAATTCCTGCAATGCTTACCTTGCTGGGCATGTTCTTAGCTGTGCTCTCTTCCCCTTGCTGTATTATTTTAAAGGGTATGTGGAGACTAAAATAATCCCTCTCTATGCAGTTGAACTCCTCCTGACTTCACTCTTACAAGTACTTCTGTATGCTGTTCATCTTTCCGGCTACTGCGAGTGCTTCACACTTGGTCTTGTTCCACCTGACTGTGGAGTTTGATTTAATTTTTTTAGCTCGAGCTGTGGACAGATGCAGCGTGTGCCTGCTTGGTTTCTTGCTCTGACAGGTTGGTTTGTGTGATGCTCTGCGACCTCTCTCAGCTCCCATCACTTTGTCACTACTTGCGGTTTTCTTGTTGGAACTTCCAACTTGCTCTTTCCAGAAAGCAAACTGATCTAGAAAGTCTTTCACCCTGGCTTCTAGATTGTGACTGAAAATACGATTACATGACTAACGACCTTGAGAACTTGCTGCAAGAGAATCTGGCTTCTGTTGGGAATGAAAACTGGGCTACAAGGGAAATGGTGAGGTTTGGAGCCTCTTGTTTTTCATTGAACTGGGGAGCTCTTGGAGTTTCCAGTTGGTGGCTGTGGCACCAAAAATAAACCGAAAACAGAGTGAGTGAAGCTCTCAAACACTGACCATCCACTTGGCTACGAACTTCCCGCAGGCGTGGGTGAAACTCCACCCTCGTCGTTCGAGGAGGGGAGCTTCTGGAGGAGTTTATCTGAATGAGGGCATCCTAGTAAGCGATGCTGTGGCAATTTACACGCGACTCACCACGGGGAAAAAGCCACTGGCTTCAGACAGGGAAATGGGGCGGTGGGAGACGGCGTTTCTGGGTTTATTTCAGTAGGCTCTCACATGCCGTCATCAATAAAACAAGGCATGAAAGAGAACGCGTAGCCTCACGGTTAACGTAGCCTTTGTCTGTGATCAAAAGACAGGTGGTTCTTGTGTGAATTGCAACCATACATCAATTCAGTGAACAAGAGCGTGTCCCATTTCAGTGAATTAGAGCATTTAATCGAGTCTCCTGCTGTACCCCTGCTTTGAGAGGGCTGCGTGTTGGGTTTTCAACTCCTGTAGGTTACAAAATCGGCACCGTGTCACGTGGCCGTGGGATGAGGGTGAAGCGTGTGGTGGCTGAATCACCTGCGATTTGGCATCCTGGGAGGCGAGGCGTGGGGAAGATGCCTCTCGGGACCAGGGGCCAAGGCTGCTGCGGAGCCCGGCCGGGGGCCTCTGGCCTGATGATTCCTTGCTGATTTTGGAAATACTTCTGGGTCCTTCTCTTTATTTATTTTTTTTCCCCTGGAGCTGGTCAGCCTGTGTCCCCTGGGCTGAAGGAAGGATAGTGTTAAATGCTGAATACCTTTTTAGCAGTGGCAGAAGAGGATTGCATCTGCTTATGAGGTATTGCCTGTGTTTTCCAGTGGGATTAAAAGGATGCTGTGAGAAGTGGCTGGGGTTTGGATTAGGATGAAATTGTTGTTCCAAATAATGCTTACCCTAACTTTCCGGGCGGTTTTAGGTAGATTACTGGGTTTAATGTTTAAAGGTAAGTCAGTGGACTTGCTGAAAATCCATGGTGATCTCTGGTTTATCATGCACCGTACAACTCCAGTAGATACAGACTTTGGTCTTTTCGCATAAAACGGAAATGTTACAATATAAACAGAAAAAGAACATGTAAAAAGAGCCAGTGGGGACAAATCCTTTTCGCATACATGTCAGTTTCGTTCACAGTTTCTATTCCTTAAGCGTGATGCTTTGTACCTGTTATTTTAGTTGCTTGTGCTGGGAGATGTTGTGCAGTCCTCTGAAACAGAACTCGTGTCTTCTCGAGTTGATCTGCAGTGGCCAGGCTGCCCACGCTTCCTGGCCGAGGTCAGGGAAGTTTTCCCCTGCAAGCAATAGATGGCTTCTCATTAGGAAAGGAGTTTCCAACTTGAAATAAACAAAACCCCGCAGACAATGCGATGGAAGGATCTTCTCTGTTTTGTAACCGTAGGTCTGTGTGCGCGTGTATCGACCAGCTGCAGGAGGTTCTCTTCTCAGCTCCCCTCTCTGCCTGGGTGCACTTTGCTCTTTTTTAATCTCTCACAAGTGTTTTACCAAAACCAGTATAAGCAGATGGACTTTTGTGGATGGGGGGGCAAGAACTCGTGACTCCACGTGCACTAGTGATGTTCTGCCCGTGCAGTGTATTGCACCAGTAAGGTTTCACATTTTAACAGCCACCACCAAGCTGTGCACTGGTTGTTCCAGCAGAACCCTCTCGGGCAGAGATGGCCGAGTATAGTCCCGTGGGCACAGACCTCTCGCTGTCGGTCCGTAGCCACTCTGTGGAGCTAGGATGGATTGAAAACAGAAGAACTGCTGCAAATAAGGCATCTGGAGGCAGCATCGTAATGCAATTGCAACTGGTCTTGTTCAGAGTTTGTTGGGGTTATTTTTTTCTTTCTTTTTTCCCCCCCCCCCCACTTAAATGACTGGGATTTTCTTGTAATGTGTAATTCCCATGTCTGGAGTGAAATCCCTTCTGTTTAGTCTTAAGAGTCTGTTGAGTTTGCTACGGTTTTTATTCATAAGCTTTGAAATCGAGCTGTGCTGCAGCACTGCCCAGTACGTACCTGACCAGCCAAGAGAGTAATCCGGAGGTTTTCAGATCTGAGTGTTAGCCCAGTTGGTGCTAATTTTTTTCAGGTTTCTGTCGTTCACTTGCCTAGTGCTTGTCTAAATCTTCCTTGGCTCAAAGCACTGGGGGGAAATGAGCAAGACCCGCTCTGCTAATAGGCTTCTGTCGCAGGCTAGTGCCCAACAAACTGATAACTGAATTTAGTGCCATTGTAAATGGTGTTTTCTGTGCTGTACAACACATAACTTCTCTAGTGTTACTGCCTGCTGTCTTTTAGACTTACCAAGGCTCTGCTGGCAGGTGGGGATGCAAGTTTTTCTGCTTTCTGATGTCAGTTTTCTCTCTTCTGAATTTTAGGAGAGCTCATACCTTAACAGTCCTGTTCATCCTCACGTGCGCGCTGGGCTACGTGACCTTGCTGGAAGAAACGCCACAAGATACAGCCTACAATACAAAGAGGTAAACACCCCAGGTGTGCCCTAGAAAGGGGTAGCTGGGTGAGCAAGTCACCGTACACGCTTTTACCTTGTGGATAAGCACCTCAAATGACCTTTGCCTTGACTTGTTTAAGTGCCCGAACCCTTCGAGAGTGACAACACCAGGCAAAAGTCTCTAAGCTCCTTTGATGCCGGTCGTTGAATTTAATTTCTAATCAGTTTAGTGTCAGTCACTGCCACACCTGCCTGCGTCTGATCCAAAACAAAACCCACAATTTCTCCTAAGGCCTCAAAGTACTGGCTGTGTTTCCTGGGCAATGATTCTGCCTTTTCCTTAAAATAACTTAAATTTCTAAATTAATGTGAGCTGTGACTAAATTTTTCTGACTGAAGTGCTTTTTGTCAAGTCATGTTCAAGATTTTGGTGCAAATTGTTGAAAATTGGCATAAGAACTTGTAGCCCAAAGGGAAAGTCTCAGACAGTAGGAATGCGATGAGTCTTACATGTGTGGTCCCTTTCTACCATGATTTAAACTGATGAACTGTAGCTGAATTTCTCTCTTTAAATAAATACAGTAGGGGACAAAAAAAGGGAAGAAAAGTGATCTTTTAAAAATCAGTCTATTGTAAGAATGAAGGGGGTGCTTACAGACTGCCAAGCGTCCTGCCTGTGAGTGTGAAGATCATTCTCTTTTCTGCCAGGCTGGTTTCTTAAACAGAACACTTTCTTTTTTTTTTTTTTTCCTTGATACTAAAGAGTTTCCTCCTATTTTTTTATTATTATTATTTTTTAAAGCAACTCAGGATATAGTATCCATTGTCATGGAGATGCAGGAATTGGGGTATTTCCTGAGATAATCTTGGCTGTTGCTCTCAGTTACACAATAGCTGCAGCTCACGTCGCTCGCACTCACGCACGCGTGCCGAGCTGAGGGCTGTGTTTTTATGCGTGGGGGTGAAATGGAACAGGTTGCAACACGGTGCCCTGGGAAAGTTTCTGCAAGGCTTTGGGGTGAACGAATGCCATTTTATTCCCAGTTATAATGAGCGAGTCTGGGGAAGGGATGGACACGTGACGTTCTCCGGAATGGCAGCTCAAAATAAAGAGGGGGAAAAGCTGAAAGATGATGACACATCGTTAGGGAGTAACACAGATCTGAGGTGACTCAGTGGAATATCTTCTTATAGCGATTACAGCCTTTACTGCTTTCATAAAACCGAACCCAGAGAAGATTAATCAGCAGATCAACCTTTCTTTCATCAGCCAGAAGTTGCGTTGTGTGTGCTCGGTGCAGGGACTAACGTGCCCAGCTGTTCAGATCAGTGAACAGCGTCGTACCGGGCGATGAGTAGCGAACATTCTTTGATCGCTTCTCGTGGGATACTGCTGCCAATATCTAGATGCGAAAGCGCTCAAAGCAGCGTCCTGAGAGTTGTTTATATCTCCCAAATATTGGATTTTGTCATTAGTTTTGAAGGGTACATCTCTCTCCACTCACGCTGCACCCAGATTCTGAGCTAGCAGTTAACTGGGCCAAGTCATTACGTTTTCCAAGCTCGAGATCAGCGCTGACATCACGCAGGAGTGCTGTGGCCTTTCCTAAGCTTCACCTCCGCTGCCTTGGCCCTGGCTGCGGCAACGGCCGGAGGCGTCTGTGCTGCTCGGCACGCTCCTTACGCTGAGTGAACTCCTGCCCAGAGTTAAATCTCTTCTCTGAGGCCTTTGAGGTGAGTTCTATGGCAAGTTTAGCACCATTAAGCACGAAGGATTCCAGCTCAGCTCCTGTCCCAGCCATCGTTCTGCATTCTTCAGCCTCCATGTGCCCGCTGTTCTCTTACCTCTCATGGTTCTGACCAATCTGACGTGTCTCTAAGTGTGTGTTTGAACAAAGAGAGGCAGTTTGGAGCGGGAGCACGATGGTCACGACACGTCTGAGTATGTTTCTGTCGAGTATATTCTTATCCTCAGTTGTCACAGATATTTTATTTTTGCTTCCATAACTTAAGATCTCGGGGTAGGGTAAGGTAACTCTTCCAATCTGAACGTAGGGCTGTTGTGTGTGTTCTGAAGTTTTGGCTGCAGGAGGCTGTCGCTGTGTGCAGTGTTCCGGGGGGCACTCGCCAGCTTAATGAACAGACAGCGTTTCTGACCAGTGAGCAGAGTCTCTGGCTGTCATGCTGCTTTATTTCCAACTACTGCACAGCGACAGTGGAGCAGTGTTCGGTGCTTAGGTGCAACATCTAAATACATGCTTGCAGACACTTCAGCCTCCTTTGTTTTTGGGCTCTTGCTGAGAGGTGCCAGGCTGCCTGTGAACTGCGCTAGGTGCTCAGAGCAGAATGTTAAATGGAAGTGCTCAAACTGCTGTGCGAGCTGCTGTTGTACTGTCTCCTGGACTAGCTGAAGCAACAGGAAGGCATCTGGGGCTCCCATCTCACCCCCCTTAAAAGTGCTTCATGCAGTCACTTCCAGGGCAGGGTGAGAGGCTGGGTTCGTGCTGTAAGTCATCAGGAGAAATGATGGACAAGACTGGAGCGTGAACCTCTGAGGTCGTGGGGTGTGGTATCTATAGCTGAGATTTACATTTGCTTCTGTTTATATGCTGCCATTTCAGTGCCATTTTCCTTCCTGACACGTGTTAGGGCAATTGAAGAAGAAATTGGGATATTTTTTGAAGGTTTATAGATACGCTTTGTGTATAAATCTTCTCAAAGTTCCCTAGAACAACACACGTAGATCACACAATACCTGGGATCAGATTGCCTCTGTTGTAAAGATGGTTGAAAATTTACTTTGTTAGCCAAAGGGATGCTGTGCTGACAAGCCTGTCTGATCAGTGAGACTTTTTAGCAGCCTTGAAGTAGCCTATCCCATCTGACAACCATTAACTGCTGCTCTTCTGATAAGCTCCCAGGAGGAGCTGCCAGGACTGAGCTGCGGCTCTGAGGATGAATACTCAGCGACCTCCTTTGCATGCAATGGCTGCAGAAGAAATCCACATCTCCCAGAGACTTTGCATGCTGAGCAGGTGCTCTCGGCGGGGGGGGGGGAAGTTAATACCTTTTCCATATAAAAAAACCACTTTGGTTTAAAAAAATCCTGTATGAGTCAGGGTTGTACGCTGAATTTCAAGCCACGGAACAAACTCTCTTCCAAGGTGCCTTTCTAGACTGGATTTTGTCAGTAGCTGCTCACAGCTCAGCCACGGTAAGAAGTGGAGGTGCATTGTATCAACAGCTCCTGTCGCCGAACGCCCCCAGAGAAAACGAGGTGGCAGGGAGGCTCCAGCTCTGCCTGTCTGCTGGTTCTTCAGCTTGTGCTACCGCTGCGGGGATTGTTCCAGTCACGCTACTGTCGATACAGCCGCGGAGGGGGCAGGGAGTGGGAGCTGCCTCGCCGAGAGCCCCGAACAGAGGACAATGCCCAGATACTCACAGACAAGCCTCATTGTCTCATGTCTCCAGATCGACTCAAAATAACACACACAAGAGCTTGTTTGTACCAGTGAAACTGTTGCTGTGTTCTCCCTTTCTCATTGGGTTAAGTGTTAAAATTATTTTTTGTGGGCAGGTTTGGTGTCTTCCTGACCTGCTGCTCAAGAAGATACATGAACTACGTCTACCTGAGCTGCCTGCAGGGGTGGTTTGGAGAACCCTCCTCAAACCCTAGAGAAGCTCTTCCCTCACGCCATGGAAAGCCAGCCTGCTGGTTGGGCTGGGGAAGCTTCGGGAGGAGGCAGCGTGCTGGTGTTAAGGGGAGAAATTTAGTTACCACAGGAAAAAAACCCCACAAACTAATGGAGCTGGCATGATTGTTATGCAGATTGGTGTTTTTCTTCAAAACTTCCCGTGGGGAACCTGAAGTAAAATAATGGAGGTGAAACTCCAGCTGATTTCAGCGCAGCTGCTGTTTGCCTGGGACTGGACTTCAGGAGCCTTACTGCAAGATCCTGTGGTGATTTAGATTCAGGTCATCTCCAGCTTTGGGAAAAATGCCCTCACAAGGCGCAAAATGGTGATCTTGGGTATCTTGGCTCATGGCTGAGCATAACGATAGTGAACAAAGAGCCTGTATTGCCGCACGGCGCAGAATGCGGTGGCAGTGTCAGTTTGGAGTCCAGAATATTCTCATCAGTTGAGGTCAGCAGGAAACTTTCTTTTGGGGAAAAAAAGTTACCATAAGGCATCTTTATATGATTGATATTTTTAGTAGTTGAGACAAAGACCAGACATTTCTTAAATCAAAGACTATAATTTATGATTTTATTAGGAAGATGAAGCAATATAAACAGTTTGTCCTGTGTTTTTTTGCTTTCAGAGGTATTGTTGCCAGTATTTTGGTTTTCTTATGTTTCGGAGTTACACAAGCTAAAGATGGACCATTTTCAAGACCTCATCCAGGTAATTTAAGTTTAAGTCACTCAGATATTTCCAATAGATTGCATGATTGATGGTGAGCATAAATAATTGTGTTACTGGTGGAGAAGGCAAGTTGTAATTTAAATAATGAGGTTCATTAACACTGCACACTTATCACATAGCCTTCCAGCTTCCACCCAGCCCCCCAAACACCACCAGTGATCTTTCCGGGCTCTTGGGCTGCTTTTGACATAGGATTTTGAGTATCTTTCAGCAGAATCATGCTGTCTAGGAACAGGGTGATTGAAGAAGCTGCTGTGTGTTTGGTCGCTTCAGATACTGAGTGTGCTCATGTCATCTTTTGCCTTGATGCCACCTTTCCTTTGGCTTTGGGATGATGTTCCAGAGAATGGTTTTTGGGGGCTATCCCAGTTTGCTGGGATAGTGGATATTCCCCCAGTCACAGCAGGACATCTGGGTGCCCATTTGAAGGAAACCAGCAGCCTTTCTCTGACCCCTCCCAGGGGAAGGCTCTAGCAGGCAGCAGAGGCACAGTGGCATTGCGGCCTCAGCAGTCAGCAACAGCTCTCCAGTTGCAGAGGGTGTACTGGGAACTTCCCACCAGGCAGTCGAGTCTCTGACCTTCTCTTCGAGGTGCTGTTCCAGGAGAAAGATCTCATCTCAAAGGAACTGGCAGCTCTGGTGTGTGCTGCTTCCATTTATAGGGCAGAAGGAAGCCTTCGGGTCAGTCAGGCCACCGTCATCACATGCGGCCACATCGGATCCCTTACACGAGCTGCTCAAGCTGGGTCTTAAACGTAGCTGCCTTTGTGTCCTGCTTCTGTCAGGTGGTTTTTGGAGCCCCCTTATTCAGTCTGTGTGTACCTATTGATGACCAGCTCAGAGATGGTTTATATTTTTGCCTGGTTTTCTGCCTAATGTTGTTCTGTTCAAACAGCTCTTCTCACTGGGTGTTGATCTGCCTGATTTATTTGTACGCAGCTCACACCAACTCCCCACTGGGTTTGCTAATGCAAACAAATGTTTCTAAAGCAACAACTTTTGCTTTTAGTCTCCCTCCCTTTGATTTAACTCTGCTTTCCTCAGATGTTTTTTATTTTTTTTCTCATTTAGCCTTTCAGGTGGCATAGTCAGACTCAAAGCCCTGTAGATAAATAGGCGTAAGCGGCTGGTTGTGCTCTCAGCCAGGCAGCCTCTCGGTCAGAGTTCACCTCAAGTCTCCCTGCAATGAGAACAGTTTAGTGTTTGAGCATAGTAATCACTAAGCTGCCAGGTATGTGAATGGTTATGCGAAGCTCACTTGACCGGGGAGATAGTCCTGATTTGAGGGAGGTTCATGGTGACGAGTGCATTTAAGGAAAGCAAGTATCAGAGGTGCACCAAAAATAACTTCATAGCTACGGCTGTGGCTGATCCAGACAGAGAACGAACACAGTGTTTGTGCAGCTTTGAAAACACCTTGGTTTTGGTGCCCTCGTACAGATACAGAGCAGCTCTCAAAACTTCTTGAGTGCTTACGCCAGCCAGGGAGACAGCACGCTCCGTTACAGCCTGGTCCTGGGGTTTTATTATGAATTATTCCCAACTGTGTTTGGCAGCTGCAGATCCTCTGTTGCCAGAACCCGTGAATATAAGGGAAGAAAAGCTCAGATAAGGATTGAGCTTTTTCTGCTCTCGGAACTGTAGGCACGTCAGTTTCAGAACTGCGCTGCCACATTTGTGTCAGAGTAGCGTAAAATCTGTCATGCAAGGCTTTGCAGGTCAGAAAAACCTCAGTGTTTCTAAGGCTCCTAGTTTGAAGGTGGCATGTGAAGGAAGCAAGCTTGGTTCTTGTGGGAGGAGTCTGTTAATGAGAGGTTAGTTCTTCTGGCTTGAATGTGTTTACTCTTCAAGGCACGCAGTCATAGCAAAGGATAGAAAACACCTTCTCAAACACCAACCGATGTCTTTCATCACTTAAGTAAAAGTCACCGCTATTATTTCTGTCGTGCAGACTCACCTTCAAAAGGCTGAAGCATTTTTCAGCAGCACAGTGGTGCTGGTTTGGGGAGAGGTTCCTCTCTTCCGAGTAATCCTTCAACCGATGGCTTTTTGGGTTTTTTGCTTGCTTATTGTTCCTGAGCTGTGCCCTAGAGAGACGAGGCCGTGCGCGTGCTCTTGGGCAGCCCTTCCGAGGGGAATTCGGTGGGGATTTGCAAGTTAAATCAATCTGAGTGAAGGACAGGACTCTCAGGTAGTGGTTTCTCCAGCTCTTGCGTGAGGAGAGCTGCTTGAGGGGCACTGGTTGCTGCTTCCCCCAGGAGCAGGTGGGCTGAACGCTGCTTTCCTTCCCTCGAGGAGACCAAAGGGGCAGAAACACAATGTAACGTGTGTTCAGAGGTTGGAGGGGTTTTGAGACTGGCCCCTAAGAAGACGCTTCATTGTATTGGAGAATTGAGAAATCACCATTATGTTCGTAGACTTCCAAGTAAAAACTGAAGTTCCAAATCTCTAGTGAAAATTGCTACAGAGCTCTGAACTCTCCAGGCCACACCTCTCTTTTTTTTTTTTCCTTTTTTTTTTTTCCTGGATGTGTAAAGTAGGCCATTCTGATGAACTTAATGAATTAATTTAGCAGCTCTGCTGAAAAAAGGTCATACCTTCTCCCATTTCAGCCTATTTTAATGCTGGTGTCAGAAGCAGACTGTCAGACTTCTTCTAAAAATGTGAATTTTTTAGGGTTGTTTTTTTTTTTTTTAATTTATTCTTTTGCTGCTTGAGGCTGAATTTGGGAAAGACTACATTTATTTTTGTTTCAGGGGCAAACAAGCCTCTGTGACACTCTGCAGCACCAGAGGTGGCGATCTGGGGTTTGGAGCTGATAAACTCCAGGCTTCCAAATGTGCTTGTTTTAAGTTCTTGCATTATTTGCGTCATGGGCCTGCGTTCAAGCATCAACATCCTGAAGTTGCTGTGGACTTAAATGCCCAAATCAGGCTTGAAAGGTTCTTGCTTTTCTCACTTCATGACAAATCACATCCATGGAGGTGGAATCGGTGCTGTCTCCACTCAACCCTGCGATCGGCTGCCTTGGCTCCTCTTTGCCCCAGGCCAGGTCTACCCATCACCCAGATGGAACTGTGAAGGAGAGCTCTGCTTTAGAGGTGTAAACAGGAAGCATCTGAAGGAAAGCCTGTTAATACCATTCCACAGTGATTAGTGTGTGCATTACTGGCAGACTTAAATATCTGTTTGCAACGAGTCAAGTTTTGCTGAATTACTTTGCATAAGGTTTTGGACGCAGTTAGGAAGCAATGCTGGGGCACCGCGTCCCTGCACGCGGTGGCCTCGCACTGATCTCTGTCCTCTCGCACAGGAGGTGACAGCAACGAAACCAGAAATCGCTTCACGCCTTGGAGGCCAAAGCAGTCTCGGGGTGGAGTGGGATCAATTGGGGCATGAATGCAGCCCGTGGACTACACAGCATGTACCCAGGACAGTTGGAGAGCCTGTTCCATGAGGACGGAGTCTTTCAACAGCTCTGGTGTGGCGAGATGATGGAGCTGAAGTGTGCACACAGTTTGATTCGTGTACCCTTTAGATCCAGGTGTTGCCTCAGTGTGAGAGAAGCTGTGATTGCACATCTTGGGACAGTGAAAAACAACTGCAGGCTCTGAAGCAGCTGAGTTTTGTCTTTGCATGATGTTTCTCTTTATAAAAAGAGCTTCACACCATCTCATAGGTCTTGCATCTAGCACGGTACACTGGTTTTTATTTAATTCCTAGTTAAAGTGAAAATATCTTTGGGATTTTAAAAAGCCCTCTGCCCCCCGAGGAAGCAACTTTGCCTTCAGGGGAAAAAAGATGGGCTTACAAAAGTAAAAGCAACAGTTCCTCCTGCCAGTCCTCGTCTTGTCTGGTTTAGCAGCACATAGGTGGAAGCTGAAAAGCGTGTTAGCCGTGACGGGGCCGGGAAAGCCAACGTTGGACAGTCGGGTCACAGGGGATCGTGGAGGAAGGAATTAGCTGAGTTCAGGAAGGGTGTAGTTCTCTTCCACGCGCTGCTAGAAGGTGTCGTGAGTGGCACGGATCGTTCCTTCCAGCTCTCAAGTACAGTGTTCAGTGGGTTGAAGTGTTCTTGCGCATCCGGGTCCGTCCTCGCAGCCTGGCAGGCTGACAGCGCCTGTCCGGCGCTTCAGAGTCGCTTGGCTCCTTAGGGAGGGTGGTGAACGCTGCGCTTCAGTGCTGGGCTTTGTGATTCTTGGTGGGAGCATCTCTTCTCGAAAGGTGTTGGTAGATGCCAGTAGATGAATAATTGACTGCTTGAACTTTGCTTGAACGCTCGCTAACATCCCATTCGTCTGTTTCTGTAGCTTACTGGAGGTTTTGGCTGTGTGTCAGCGTTGTGTATGAGCTCTTCCTCATCTTCATACTCTTTCAGGTAAGTAACTTAGACCTCTAGTTATTAAATGCCAGATGAATGTGGATACAGAATCCTTTGTGGTGGTCTTCAGGATTCTTGCTGACTACAGGAGAGGCTCTTCATTTTTGTGGAATCAATCTAGAGGTCTCACTGGATTTGAGGACAAATTATAGCAGTATAAAAATATTCCACCACGTCCAACCTCCAGTTAGTCTCAGCCTAGGCTAGACACCGCAGTGAAGTGTTCTTCACTGAGCTGGTAAGAAGTCAGAGTTCTTCTTTAGATGAAACCACCAGGAGCTGGTGCTTCTCTTGTTTAGTGTCTGCTCTGCTGGGCTGGATGTGACTTACTGAAGTTTTGTACCAGCTGCTGGTTTCTTAGGTGCCTACAGATTGTGGGTGAATTTGTCTTGTTTAATATTTTGAAATACTTTTTACCTTGGGTGGTAGGTTCTTTGAAGGCAGGCAGTTTGGTTTGGTTTGGGTTTTTGTTGTTTGTGGTTTTTTGTTTGGTGCTTTTTTGGCAATAAAGCAGAACTTTGTACTTGACTCTGTAGAGGCAGAAAACTGAGGGTGATGGCTTTTTCTAGGGCATGCTATTGGTTACTTCCAAATAAAGCATGTTGTTTGTTACCACATTCTTGTCCTTTAATAGACTGAGAATTTACCCCTGGCTTTTACCGTTCTGTGACTTCACAAAAATGCAGCTGGTGAAGTAAACTATCTTGAGATAAGCAAGAGCTGTAAACCTGATGCTGTTAATGAGGCCCCTGTGCTCCTGTGTCTATACTCACACTGCTGCAAGTCAGGTTTGAGTGCCCAGAGTGAGCTCGAGATTCTGCAGAAGCCTCATCCTTTCCCCAGTTACTCCATCCAGTTATCACAGTCGTCTCCTCAGGCAGCAGCATGACTTGAAACCAAAAGCCTCTGTGGAGATACTAAGCCACAAGAGGGAACTGTCCTGGGCTGCCAGGCAGCTGGTCACTCTGCGGGTTTAGATTCCAGCTGGAGTCCTCAGCTGTCTGCAGAAAGGTCCTTCTCACCCTTGTCTTAGTAACATTCAGTGCCCTGTATTTTAAAAGGGTTGTGCAGCTACCATCACACGCTCATCAGGCAGCTTTAAAATCATCCTAGATGAGAAAAGGATGAAGAGCATCTTTAAAAATATAAAATCAATGTGTTTTTCCTCTAGAGGCCCAGTGAGCTTGGAGAAGCGGGGCTGGAATTCAGAGGTGTCAGGATCTGCCATCTGGTGGAGCAGGGCATTTGCTTTGCAGCAGGTTTTTGATGGTGATCAAACCCTTTCCTTTGGCTCCAGTGTTTCTTGCTCTGCTTGGCTTCCCCGGAGTGTCCCCAGAAGTCAGTGCCAAGCTCCCTTAAGAACACAGAACCATCTTTTTTTTGTTTGGGTTTGGTTTTTTAATTTTTTTTGCCTGGCTCGTTGTTTCAGTGGGCAGGTGGAACGTGTCTGCAGTAGATCAGTAAACGACAGCGAGTTCCTGTCCTGCTGACACAACTGGGGGTCCAGTGCAAACCCTTGCGTGGGGCCCCGATGTCTCATTAGGGTTTCTTTGAGGCTGCTTGTCCTGCTTGGAGGGACTGGAGCTCTGACCCTTGCACGGTCATGAGCAGGTCTGTCAGGCCTCTCCTCACGCCTGAGGAATAGTCCCTCAGCTCCAATTTATTCTCTTCTTCCTGTTTCATGTCACCCTGTTTTTATCCCAGGCATCCTTGTAAATGATAGCCCTGACTGGCTGCAGCCAGACTGCAGAGTGTGTTTCGTTGTTTTTTGATAGCACTGTTGTAGTGCTGAATTCAAATGGCAAAGCCTGGCACTGCTCTGCTCTGCTCGGGGGTGTGTTGTGGTACCAGCCCTTCGGTGGCCAAGGACACTCAGTAGCTGTTGCTCAGCTCTTTACTAAAAATACATTACTGCTTTTTGCCCAGGTTTAAATAAGGTTACATTTGTGCCGCGTCTGTCAGTGACTGAACTTTCTTAAAAGCAAATGCAAGCTCGCTCGCAGCTGAAGCTTGTCTTACGGTGGGTTTATGCTATAGTTTTAATATTAAGGCTGTTAACTGATTTTGGCCTTGCTCTGCTTTTTCTGCCTGCTGGTCCCTCAGCGCTATTGCACTGCCCACGGCCATGAGCAGTTGTAGTGGGAAATAATTCTTCAGCAAGTGTGTGTTGGAATTACTGGTAAATTAGTCAAGTTTTTACCACTGTTTATAAGCAGTATTTTGATAATTCCTTCCTTGCTGGTATCTTCATGTTTGCTGTCCAGGCTACTGGTGGGACCTTGTTTGAAACAACTGTTTATTGCACGAGCTGCACTCTTGGGTTTTTTTTGTGCCATGAGCTGCGGCGCAGTCCTGGCTGTTCTGTAGCTGAAGGGAGCTGAGCATGCCTGTGGGCCTGATCCTGCCCGCAGTGACCTGACCGGGGTGCTCGGTGTGCTGATATCTGCACCTACCATGTTTTGTTGGAGCTCATGTCCAAAGTGCTGCTGGATCCTGCCCGTTCTAGGAACCCAGGAGGTCACTAGTGCAGGAGGTGCAGACATCGAATGAATCTTTCCTGAGCTACCAGCTGCTTTTCCTTTACCCTCTCCAAGCACAAGGAGGGAAGGGCAAAGTCAGTGGGATGGATGGATGGATGGATGGATGGATGGATGGATGGATGGATGGATGGATGGATGGATGGATGGTGTGCCTGTCTGAGTGCTGAGCTCCTGGGAGAGAGAGGACATAGAGGAGTGGCTTAGGAAACAGACTTAAGGGTCTCCATTTTTTTTTTTTTTCATCTTTAAGGAATCTTAAGTTTATTCTGTCATCATTTTTTTCCCCTTAAGATTTGTACTTTGTACTTTTCTGTGCGTTATAGTCACTAAGAAGGAAATGTGGGTTTGTGTTCCTTTCACAGACCGTGCAGGACGGCAGACAGTTTATGAAGTACATCGACCCACATTTAGGGGTTCCTTTGCCAGAAAGAGACTACGGTGGCAACTGCCTTATTTATGATCCTGGCAATGGAACCGATCCATTTCACAATGTCTGGGTAAGAAACAAAGTTAATTGCTAATGAGTCTGACTGGTTGTTGGTGAGAGGTTGCTTAACTGAACGCTTCAAAGTGCAGTCGTGAGTCTTTCTGAGCCTTGAATGAGAGAACAGGTCATGGCTGGCTTTCTGGGCTTCCTTATTCCCCTTCTCTTGACCTTCCCTGTCGATCAGGTGGAGATGTGTCTCTCTGTATTCTAATTACAGCGCCCAGGAGAGAGGATAAACTGTTTGACAGTCCTCGTTTCTCAGATTATTGATGTAAACCCTTCCCCTGGGAGTTTGGGGGTGTGTGTAAACAGCACTTTACCGAATGCCAGAAACAATCAGGTTATTTTCTTTTCTTGCTGGCAAACAGAAGACTTGAAATTCAAGGGCAAAGGGATTCTGGTTATTTACAAGCCTCTGCGTGCATGAAGCTGTTCATGCTTGTGGAGTGAGGAGCACGGAGTCCTTTGGGTCTGCCTTGTGAGCCTTCAGTGCACGGGGACCTGGAGTAAGGAGAGAATTGACAGCTGTCCTTCTCCAGTCCTGCCCTGGAACTGGGAGCAGAAAAGGCCCTCTCTTCCCAGGCATTTGTGGTGCAGGAACTGATGAGTTTTAAGAAGCAATGCTAGATACAGTTGGGGTCTGATGAAGAAATGCATGTTCTTGCTCTGGCTGGAACGTGTTCTGCTTCTGTCCCTGTGGGAGGCAAGGGATGTGACAGCATTGCAGAGGTGGTCTCTGCTGCATCCCCACGATCCTAGTTCCAGTTTCTGCCCCTTCAGGTTGCTGCCTTGTTTGTTCACTCTTCTTGAGAACACAAACTGATAAAATGTGTGTAGTGCTTGCATGTGAAACAACTGAAAGTGTGTTGCTGTATTTTTCTTGGAGGGGAAAAAACCAAAGTAAGCCTTAACAATAGGTTATTGTTTGTAGTGTGAAGTGACCTATGCTCTCTTCTTGGTTTATAGGACAAACTGGATGGATTTGTTCCTGCTCACTTTTTTGGCTGGTACCTGAAGGTAAGAATGGCTCTTCTGTTACGTTTCTGTTGCACTACTGTTCTGCTTTTAAAGCTTGACTGCTTCTGTCTCAGCGCTGCCAGTCTCGAGATCAATTAATTATATTAGGCAGTCATCTGTGAACTGCACCAAGTGCTTGTAAAACATGAAAGGCTTTTATTTTTTTCTGTCCCCTGACCATGTTGGGTCACCTCATTTCTTTCCAAAGTAACATCACATTGACAGGCTCCCTCCTCCAGCATAATCCATTCTGGGGTCAGATCAATAAAAGTGAAAACCTTTACTCCTGTAGCAAGATAAATGCTGGAATGACCTTTGGATGTGGAGAACAGGGAGGAGACTGTTGGGAGAAAGGTGGTGGAAGCCACCCAGACATGGATGCCTGACACTGCTGCTGCTCCAAGGCAGGCCAGATCAGGATTTTACATCATTAAATGGGTAGCTGTTTAATTCTTGTTACTTTTTAGTCAGTATCAACCAACTGGCAGGAATTCCAGTGGTGCTTGTCTCTGGCAGAACACATTCAACACACATTACTTTGCTCTAAACATTAGCTCCTTTTTAACCTGAGCAAACTTCCTAGCTAACTTTATTTTGCCCTACACAGCTTGTTTGTTTGTTGTTGTTTTTTTTTTTTTAACCTCCAGGACTGCTGTAGATAATAAACTGAAAAAGCTCAGGTCCTTCTAAAAATAAGCTGTAACAGTTGTGGTGTTTTTCCATTCCAGAAGTGCAGCTGCACTTGTAGGAGTGTTTTGGTTTGGTCTGGCTGTTTTCCCTCACAACCAAAAGGTGCTGGGCATGGGGACTTTAGATCAGCTTGTCGGTAGCTTGCTCTGTTAGTGTATAGAATTGTACATTTGGAGAAACTCGGGTCTCCATCACCCCAGAGAAGAAACTTAAATATCACACCAGCATTTCAGCTACATTCCAGTTTTATTTCTACAAATACTGTCATACTGAGGAAAAAAAATGTTTAAATAATGAGAGCCTGGTAGTGAGACATAAGGGGAGTGGCAACACATCCTGGGGAAGGAGAAAGGGGTAGAATTCAGCCTGCCACTCTGCTCCACCAGGCTATCACCTGTCTTGGGCTGGAAGAAGCCAGTTTTATTAAGAGACCATCCCTGCAGGACTGCTGGAGATGATGCCTCATCTCGTCAGCCTGCAGACTGGTCTGCAGAGCCTGGCATCCTCCGTGAGGTGCTTTCTGTGCTGCTGAGCTTGAGAGAGACTGGCTGCTGTGTTTCTTACTGTCAGTTAACACATTTTTCTATAAAAAGCTGGAAGGCGAGTGTGTTGTCTTCATAAGCAGGGACAAGCCTGTGTTTGGGGTTTTGTTTTTTTTTGTTTTCCTGTCTGATTTGAGTAACAGCCTCTTCAGCTGTATCTGAAAGCAGCAGGAAGGCAACATTGAGCATGGGTGTGCCTCATCCAGCAGAAGTCATTGCGGGTCTCCGCGTTTGCTCTGGAGTGACTTAGATCACACCTTGTCAGGCTGATGTGTGGTAACGTGTATTCTTCCATCTCCTGGTGGAGGGGGTCAATGCCAAGCTACGTTTCCTTCTGCAGGGCCAGTACCAGCACATCTGGGGCTGCCACCTTCCACCCAGGCACCCTGCTGAGGATGCAGCAGCCCAGATGTGTGGGCTCTTTGCTATTCTCCACTTACAAACATGAAATAAGGTGTTACCACAGATCTCTTCCCTCGTTGTGACAATAGGCAGAGGTGACACCTCTGTTCTAGGACCGCAGCTCAGCTGGATCCTTCTGCTGAGTGGGAAGGAAGCTCTTTTGCTCACCCTGACAAGCTGCTGGCTGGAGTGGAGTAGACTCAGGTGTGCCACACGGCCAGGGCTGAAACACAGTGCAGGTGACTCTTAAAAAGTTTGCATTAAGCAGGCTCTGAGAAGCCTTTTTGAGCAGCATGGGAACAATGCCACTCTGGTGGTCGAGCAGACACTAATTCAATTCATTTTCTTCTGAATCCCATCTTGCCTGCCTTAATTCTTCCATGTCATGGCATTAATGTCATCATCTATACTCTTCAATGTCTGTCTTGTCTCCTGCACTGCACACTGGGTAAGTTTAGAGCCCTGTGAGTGTCTGGCTTTGCTGGACTATCACGTCATAAAAATAAGACTGTCATGAGTTTCCTGATCCTTTTCTGGATGGTGGAGACAAGATATTCAGCTGTAGAAATAACCAGTAAGCAAAGCAAGCTCTGTGTGTCCTCTGCATTCCGAGTCTGGAGGGGGTAATCTCCTACTCCTTAAGTGAGTGCTTTTGTAAGTAGGAAAAAAAAAATAGCAATTTTTCCATACACTGTTACAAGTCTGAGCAGTGTCTCCACAGTATTTATGGAGTTCTCCTTTATTTAGATATCTAAAGGGCATCAGGGCAAGTGGTGTCTGGTTCTCCTCAGCCTGCTGGGCCAGTGGTCTCTTGGTTAATGGTTTTTGGTGTGTTGTGTAAATGTTGTGGGTATTTGAAAGATTTTTTTTTTTTCCCTCCCTCTATATAGACGTTGATGATTCGAGACTGGTGGATGTGTATGATCATCAGTGTCATGTTTGAGTTTCTGGAATACAGTCTGGAGCACCAGCTTCCAAACTTCAGCGAATGTTGGTGGGATCACGTACGTACCGCGCAGATCCTGATCCGGCTTTTCTGACTCGGTCTGTATTGTGAAGGGAGGGGGCAGGAAGTGGTGGGAACTGAACTGTGTCATGTGCATGTGGCCAGAGATGTCCATGTGACTGCTGCAGCTCAGGGCCGTCGGTGCTGCTCTCTGCTCGTGTAAATTGGGTACCGGAGCGATCACAATTCCCTGCATTCAGGGCACACAGCTGTGGTTCTTGGGTTCTTACAGTACAGGCTCTTTCCCAAGCTTGTAATGAGTTGCTACGTGGTTTTATTTATGGAAGTAAATGCATTATGTATACAGGCATCAAGCAAAGCTATTTTGCCTTCAAAAGTATTTCGTGTTAAATTAAATCTCTGTGCTCTGCTGCTCTGAATGCAGAGGGCAGGCAGGTTTGCTTCAGCTCAGGAGCTCCATCTCCAGAACTAACGCTTGGCTGTAAGACCCAGCATGGGGAGGAATCTCTTGTTTAATTTCACACCCTGAGCCTGGAGATAAGTTTGTCTTCAGGAGGCAGTCTGAAGCTTAAAGAGTATTCAAGTTATTGGGCATAGTACAATCCAGGCTATAGGAACAGGTTCAGATTTGTAATGGATTCGTGTTTCTAAAGCTCTCACTTCAGAATGGAGTTGATAGCACGTGGCAAGGGGCCTGTGCTGTAGCAGAATGAACACAGCTCAAGAGACTCGACAGCCACCATCTGTGGAAAGCTTCTGTTCTGAGTAGGCTTGGGCAGCTGAGATTATTTCCTGACAGATCTGCCCCTCTCCCCTCTGGGGATGATTGTGACTGAGAGTGTCTCCGAGTGTCTGCGTACCCATGTGTGCATCTTCCCTTTTACAAGCTTTAGTGCTGCTTCTCCAGCATCACTATTTTTTTTTTCTCCTTTCAGTGGATAATGGATGTGATCTTATGTAATGGATTGGGAATTTACTGTGGGATGAAGACTCTGTCTTGGCTTTCTTTGAAAACGTACAAGTGGCAAGGACTTTGGAACATTCCGACGTACAAGTAAGATGGTGCACAAAGCAACTTGGCACAAAGCTTGGGCCCAAGCGAAAGATCGTGGTGTTGACAGAACAACCCTTCAGCCTTAAAGTGAATTAAAGAATTCATCTGTGTTTAGATGACTCGAGTATCTAGTAACTTATTACTGCGTGCAGTCTGGTTTATGAGAGTTTTGTTTAACTTGTGAGTGAAACTGTAGAAGATACACGTGTCTTGAGGCCTAGGAACCAGGGCGTCCTCTGGAAATGAGCTTCGTTAACAAAGCTGTTAAAGGAGGTGCCGGAATCTGAGGCAGGATCCTACTCTGTCATTCACAGCAAGGATCTGTTTGGTCCTTGTACAAATAACGTGTTCCCCATAATCAGAACTTCATAGTAATTGGGACACTGAAACTTAGTATTTAATAAACCCCATGTAGTCTTGTACCAGTAACGAGCTACCCTTGTCTGTAGAGTGCCCCCTCAGCAAAGCAGGACTGAGGAGCTGCTTGCTCCCGTGGGTGTAGCGTAGTAGAGTTTAAATTGATGTCCAAATAGCAGGCTTCTCTAGCTCAGAATGTTAATCCCATTAAGTAGCAACTTTTATGGAGTCAGTGGAGGCATTTTGCATATGTGAACTGGTGCCTGGGGTGGAAATGTCAGCAGATGTCTCTTATGTGCTGTTTCTTAAAACTGCAAGAATATGTTCTGCTTTTTTTTCAGAGGTAAAATGAAGAGAATTGTCTTCCAGTTCACCCCGTACAGCTGGGTCAAGTTTGAGTGGAAGCCAGCGTCCAGCTTACGCAGATGGCTAGCAGTGTGTGGCATCATCTTTGTAGTAAGGAAACTTTTCTGTCTTGTCTCTACCATTTGGTTTCATGTTTTGTAACACTCGAGCAACTGCACGAAGAGTAACTTAGACTGGAACTCTGCCGTGGTGTTTCTGTGGTTGAGTGCAGAAGGGATCGCTTCCTGGCCCCGCAGAAAAGGAGGCTGTTTCTGTGGCCCTGGGACACTGCAGATGCTTTGCATCAGTATTTGCTCTTGCTTGCTGGGCAGTGTCAGTTGGCCGTGTGAGCAGTATAAGCTGTGAGCTACACGTGGGTCAGTAGGCACCAAAGACGTTGAGATCAGGTGAAAGCGGCTTGTTCTCTTGGTCTAATGCAGATTACAGCTGGAGAGGACTGTACCCGACCCCTTGGGCTTCCAGTGTTAGCTCTGAGCAGCATGGCTCATGGAGAACATGGTTTTGCCTCAGTTATGTTTTTATACAGGCTTAAATAATTAGATTGACAGAAGATCATGAGTTGGGAGGGGCCCATAAGGATCAGCTAGGCCAGCTCCCTGCTCCTCACAGGGCTGCCTAATTATCCTAGATTTGTAATGGTTTGCTGAGCGTGTGGCCTGACCAGTTTAGGTGAAGTGGCTCCCCCATTTAGACAGAGAGAAAGCTGTCTTCTCTGGCAGTCACACTGACCATCTGCCTCCCTTTCCAGCCACCCGAGTGGCAGGGAATGCATCACCCTGAATTCAGAACTCCTGTTTCACAGCCACAGGTACCGCGCACGTGACACTGACAGGGAGGGGAGACTTGGCAGTTTAAGTGCTCTTTCCCCACTCCTGCCTCTTGTCAGCTGGGGTACTTTGGCCTTTGTTCTGTCCGTGGGATGTCACTTGGCTCTGTTCTGAGCAACTCAAACTTATTCCAGTTCAGCAACTGTGAAGATTAACTAAAAAAACCCTCGTGACACTTGTAGGGGCTCCAGAGACAAGGGGTGTTGAGCAGTTGCTGTACTGCTGCCGCGGCACGGGCTCTAACCGTGGGGGGCTTCACAGTTAGAACACCCAACCTTTAATCATCCGGTGGTGGTTTATTCTGGCTCTGCCCAGTGAAGGTTCCCACCGTGATTTGCCAAGTGGGACGCTTCAGTCGCCCTGGAAGCCACCCCCAGCCCTCGCTCTCAGTGACAGGGCAGTTAGTGCCAGTGTCAGGCGGCAGAGCCGGGTGTGCCTCGGGGACAGCGTGCTGTCTGTCGGTGCCCAGGCAGTGGCGGTTCGGAGGAGACAGAGCAAAGGTGCCAGTGTCAGTACCATGCACCTTCTCCCGGTGGCCGCTGTGTGCGCAGCCCCAGCTTTGCACCCTGAGAAACAACCCGGGTTGTAGGTGCTGGAGCAGATTTTTCAGCTGGGAGATTCCCCTGAGCTGATAACCAGTCGGGTATAATCGTGTTTCTTTTCACCAAGCCTGGCTTCAGCCGACAGCTCGTAAGCAGCTCCGCATATCGGCTGGCTCTTTTGGATTAAACAAAGCTTAATGCCATTTGTTATAATTTCTTCTGAAGTGAGAAACTCGTGTCTGCTTATTCCCTTAATCACGTTGCCAGGGCAGCTCCCTTGAGGACGTTTTGCTATAAAAGTGTAACCGATTCTCCAAAGCTGGCTTTGGCAGTGACGTGTTTGTAACTGTGGGGAAAAACTGAACCAAGCAAAAACACCAGCATGTGCTGCTTATGTCTCTTGTTATTTTGGGGCTCCCTCAGTCAGGTTTTAAATGATAGTGAAAGGACAAGGTGTTGCCTTTAGGGTTTGTTACCAGTAGTTCTGCAGGTACTTCAAACTCACGATAAACTTGCTCAAAATTGAAGGTGGTGCTTACCCAGATTTCTGTTGTAGCTTTTTTAGTACCTCTTCCAACATACAGAAAATTAAAAAAAAACCCCAAACCCAACTGGTCTTGGTCATTATTGCAGCTGATGGGTTGGAGTAGGACATTGTGGCATTGGAGAAATGGTGGGAGGACTCACGCAGGGAGAGAGAGAAATTCCAGGCTTCATTCAGTGAAGTCTTCCAAATGTAATTAAAATGTGCTTTTTCTCAGTTTTTATTGGCAGAGCTGAACACATTTTACTTGAAGTTTGTCCTTTGGATGCCACCAGAACACTACTTGGTCCTGTTACGACTTGTCTTTTTTGTCAATGTGGGAGGTGTGGCTATGAGGGAGATCTACGACTTCATGGACGACCCGTAAGCCAGTCCTCTTGTGTATATTCCATGTCAAGCCTCGCTCGCTTTGCTTTGAATTTGCTCCAGCTTTTGGCATCCATCTCAGGGCAGCAGTTCAGCTTGTCGGGGACAAAAAGGCCTAATCCCAAAGCAGCTCCTCTGTGTCCTTTTGGGTCGGAGGTAAAATTCTGACGACATCTGGTTAGAGAACAGCTGTTGTTAAGGGCATTCTATGTGCACTGGTTTTAACCTCAGTTTGTACTAAGTGACTGCTCTCTGGAGAGTGTGATGCGTAGAGCCACTGGAGTGCCAGTGGCTTGTGGGCAGAGGAGCATTGGACTCCACTTGCGGATTGATAGCCAGGAACTACGGTCCTTGGATGTACTTTCTAAGGACAACAGGGCCCAAACTGACAAAATACCATGTTTCTTAAAGACGCTTCTTTTCTTGAGCTGTCTTCCAACTGGTCCCTGCTCCTCTGGAGCTCTCGTGGCACCCCCTTGCAGATCAGAGGACCCTTTATGGCAAAGCGTGGTGAAGGCAAAGGGCACCCATACACAACAGTGCATGAACTTGAGGCTGTTCCTACATGAGCGTCGTATTCGTCCTTGCTGCTTTTGTTTCTGCAGACCTTGTGAGACCTGAGAGCTTTGTTCTCAAAATCATGTTTTCTTTTAAGTTTTAGCAGTAATTTCACTAGTTGCCTGAGCCCGCATCCTAAGTCTAAGGCAACACCTGGCTTCAGGGGATGTTCATTGTCTGTCACTGACCAACCCAAAAAGTGTCTGTGTTCAGAATTTAGGGTTCCAACCTTCTCTGAAGATCAGTTTCCCTTGCAAGGCTTTGACTCCTAGAACTGGGAAGAAGGGTGAACCCACATTGCTTAGTCGGATTTCAGGACATTCAGCAGTGGCAGGCTGCCCTGCCTTTGGTGTCGGACCTACTGGTTTGGGACGTGCCTCCAACTCAAAGGTAAGAAGAGGTCTCTGCCTCTCGCTGGTGAGCTCCTCTCCTTAGCACCATTCGCAACCTGCTGGTCCTTGTGTTTGGGTTGGAAAAACATCTTTGCTCTCTGTTCGACCACGTGGCATAAGACTGAAACGTAGGAGACTCGTCGGTCACCGGCGCTTCATTGCCGATTCAGTTTGTTGCCATTCTTCCAACGAGCTGGAGATGCTCATCCAGTGAGCAGAGACTCTCCTCCTGAACTGCATGTCTTCACCATTGCCACCACCACCTGCTGTTCCCTTTCCCTTGGTGGGAAAGGTGACCAGCCCCCTCCCTTCTGAGGTTCGTGGCTCTGCTTGATGCACCACTGAGCTGACCTCCTCAGACTGTAGATGCACAGTGGCAGAACCTGGCATCTGGTCTTACCTGGTATCTTCTCTGCACAGGCTTTTGGTCCAGACTCCAGTTCCTTTGGGCATTTCAGGTCATCCAGGCAGAGACAATCTACCCCCATTTTACCAGCTCAACTGGTGTATTTTGACTTTGACATCATTTTGGATTCTTCCTGTTGTTGTAGAGAGGAACAGGCTGTACCAGAGGCATCATTTTGGATTCTTCCTGTTGTTGCAGGGAGGAACAGGCTGTACCAGAGGCATCATTTTGGATTCTTCCTGTTGTTGCAGGGAGGAACAGGCTGTACCAGAGGCTCCCAGCTAACAGCACACGAGAAACCTTCCTGACCTTTTCCTGTTGGAAACTCTCAACTTCTTAGTGGTCAGAGGCTGGAGTATTCCACTGACCTTCCATGTCAGAAACATGGCTCATTGCCTTGTCTGGTAGTGACAGGATTTCCCGAGATAAACCGATTAGGTCCCATCAGCTAACCTTGCAGTATTTAGTCTAGAAGATAGTGAAGTTCAGGTATGAAGACACTCTCATTCAGGATTCTTCGTATCTGCAGACAGTTCTAGGGCTTTGCTCTCAGGGACTTGGTCTGAGCACAGTGACCATAATGTAGAACTGAAGTAATCCAAGGAGAGGGGTGGTTCTTGAAGCTGTTCTCCAGCTCTTGCATACCACGCTGCTATTGTGATTGACACGCTGCCTCTGAGCTCTTGAGGACTGCCTGTGTGAAGTGTTCCTGACCAGAAGTGTCTTGACGTAAGAGCCCATAGCTTTGACCTTGTCATATCTTCTGAGTTGCTAGTCTTCAGGTCTCTTCCAAGGACTCTGCACTGAGGCCAAGAATTTTCATCTTTTCATCAAATTAAAAAATAATAAAAAAAGGCTTTTCTTTAAAATCTTTCATGACTAGAAGGCAGAAAACCAACTTTCTTCCTCAGCAGCTTTAGGTTCTCCATAGCTCTTCTGTTGGGGTTACCTTCCGTTCCTCTGTCAGCGTGCTGTCGTGAGCTGGGGAGGGGAAGCGATGGCAGGTGAGGAAGCAGCTCAGCAAGGCAGAGAGCTGACCCCGCAGCTCGAGCTCAGTGGCAAGGCTGCTGCTCCGCTTTGTGTCTCTGTCCGCGTGCTCAGGCTGGTTTCTGCCCGCTCGGTCTGTCGCAGCGGGCAAACCACCCAGAGCACTTTCTGGAGTCCTTTCATCCGAGCTGGTGAGGCAGGACACTCTTTGGAATGGAGTGCACTCGTCCCATCCACTCCAGCAACAACCTGCACTTCATTTACCTCATCACAGCTTTTTCCAGAGTGTTGGGATGGTTTTGTGTAGTTTGAACTTAAGCATTGGTGTCAAATACAACTCTCGGGCCTGATGTCTAAGAAACTGTGTGTTCTGTGTGCTTGCAATGACTCCCCTGGGTTCAGGAGAGGGAAGAGAAGCTCTTTGCTCTCCATGCTCAGATACCTTCCCAGACAGTGAGAATCTAGGGGGTGGTGGAGCAGATCTGTCCGAGCAACAGCAAAACGCTTGCTGAAGGAAGGATGCTCTGCCCAGTGCAGCTGCTGGCATCTGATCAGAAGAGGGAGGAGAAACTGGGAGCAAACTTGCAGTCACAGCTCCCTGTGCCCCAGCGCTGCTGGAGATGCCTGGGGCCTGTTCTGATGGGTGTGAACTGGGCCGTGTACCAGCTGGAGGCAGCACAGTGCCAGGCAGGCTCCTTTCCCGGAGGAAATCCTAACCAGGGGCTTGTTAGGTGGCTTCTCTTTCATCCACTGCATGGCAAAACCAGCAAGAAAATGTCCCAGAAGGCTGAGTGGCTGCTGAATGTCACAGCGTTTACTAAGTCAGCGCTCAGGCAGGTGGGAGTCTAGACCAGACTGGACTTCCCCATCGCTGCCGTGCTGTGGAGGTCCTCTCACCACAGCCAGCCCTCTGCAGGGCTGCTCGAGTGCTTCTCCTCTGTTCTCCCCAGCGGTTCTGCCACTTTATACAGAATTCTCCCTGGATTTGTTTCACTTCACGTCCTGTGCCGTGGTAGGAATGGAGTAACAGTCACGGAAGGGCCCTGGCAGGAGAATGTACTGCAGGATACGCTGTGGTTACGTGAGAGGGTGATACCCTGCGCAGAGCAGATGCTCCCCGTGATTAAAGCAGGGATGTGTAGAACAAAGGCAGAATGAGGAACAATAGAAGACAAAAAGAGCAGCTATGTTGAAGCTCGATTGGTGGTGCTTCTGTTTGCATTCTTATTTCGGGCATCTTCAGAGAAATCAGTCACAGGAGCAGGTTTAGGGCTGACAGGAAGGTCCACCAAGGCATCTCTGTGTGGGGATTTTAAGTAAAAGATTAATCCAAAGGCTGCTGAGAAAGGGTGGCTGTGCTGGTGAAACAGTTGGTGATGATGGTGGTTGAGGGTATTGCTTTTCCATCCAGTCTTCCTGGATTCAAATCAGCTGGATTTCATGAAACATTCAATTAAATGATGCTTTTGGGGAGGGGGGGAGAAGGGGGGGGGAAAAAAAAAGCATACCACTTCTGGTAGCTCTCTCTTGGTTCTTTCCTCTAATGGGATTAAAATCCCATGTTAGATTCAGAAGATGGGTGATGGAAGAACAAAAATTTAGTCTACTGGGTGGGAAGTGATGTGGTTGAGTCAGTGTGGTTGGATGGCACATCTGCACCCACATCTGCACACACCAGCGGTGCTGTGATGGGCAGGATTTCAGTGCAATCCAAGGCATAGAAAAAGGGCACGTTCTGTTGCCCAAACAGAGCCCTGCTGGATTATTGACGAGAGAATTGCCTGGTCTGTTGGGTCAGACAGCTCAAAATGTCACGTGTAAGGAGGACATGAACAGACCAGGTCCAGCAGTGGAGGATTTAACTGGTGTGGATCAGGACTTGCCCAGGTTTCCAGCAACAGGCTGTTACCTCCGAGGCACTGAGGGCTCCTGAAGGGTGGCCAAGGGGTATTTGGGGTTTATGTCTTTCCCACCCAGGAGCAGGTGACCCAAAAGATGGTTTATTTGCACTCTCCCTCTGCAAGCAGAGCCTCTGAATAGATGTCTTGATTCCACTGCAGTTTAATTTCTAGTGCTGCTGATTGATGAGCCCTTCACCAGACTCACACACAGCACTGCAGCTTCTCACGGACTTCACTGGTACTGCCTCAGAACAAACCCTGGGCATTAAATGTTAATCACAGACTTGCCCCAATGTTGCGTTGTCGCAGGAGTGAAAAGCCATCCTTGTGCCTTTCAGAATCTCGCCTGTTTGTTATTAAGCTTTCTTTAAAATCTGCTCAGGGCTCATTAGTGACAGCTCTTGAATGCCCTTTGGGGCAGAGAGTGAAGCTTTAGGATGCAGTTACAGAGGGTTAGATATGATCACAGGAGTCTGACGATGTTGGCAGAGGAAATCTGGGAGTAGAGCTCCTTCATACTGTACCCTGAACCTCAGCTGATCTCAGGCTGCTCAGGTAACTGGTTTATGTGGATTTAGTAATACCCTGAAAGTGGGGATGCTCCCTTGCATCATACCAGGATGAAGCTTAACTTTTCATGCGTTTGCAGGGACTCCGAGAGGAAACTTAATAAGACCAACACGATGTCATCAGCCTGCAGAGCCTTAGTACGCATGCAATCCAGACTAGACTCACAGAATTGTGCAAAGCAGAGTGGCATTATTACCCCAGCTGCCTGTGAATATGGCTCTGAATGCTCAATTTTCCAGCAACAGCTTTGTTTTATCTGTGCCTTTCTTTTGCAGGAAGTTCCATAAGAAGCTGGGTCAGCAGGCGTGGCTGGTTGCTGCTATTACTGCCACGGAGTTTCTGATCGTCGTGAAGTACGATCCCTACACGCTCACGCTTTCCCTTCCTTTCTACATTACCCAGTGCTGGATCCTGGGGATTATACTGGTGCTCACCTGGACAGCCTGGCGCTTCTTCATTCGGTGAGCAGAGCTCAGCGCGCTACGCTCGGGTCTGGCCTGGGTCTCGCGGGGTGGGTTGTTCTGGACATCACTTCAAATGGCACATCTTCAAATGTAGCCCTGCTGTCAGGAGCCTTCGCCGCCTCCTGAAGATCAGTCACAGCTCTTTGGGATGGCTGGAGCTGCAGGTCTTGTGTAAGAGTTACTAAACACGCAGGGAGTTTCCCGTGCATGAGCCTGGCAGTTTCTAGATCAAGCCTCTGGTAGCTTTGGTCTTTGTGGCACCACTTGTGTTGCTGTAGAAGCAGGTGAAGGGCTCAGTGCCTGTCTGCCCCTGGTCCCCCAGGACGAAGGTGTTCTGCAGCTCTGCTGCAGGAACGTTGCTGTGTTGCCACTGTCCGAGCGTCCCAGGCTCAGCGGCAAGTGAGCTGAGCTCCACCTGTTTGGCTTGGAGGCTGCTCTGTGCCCATGAACGAAAAGCAGCTGCCTGAGGCTGAACTACAGGAATCCAGAGGAAGCCCAGTGCGACAGCCGCGCTCGCTCTTGTTGAGCGTGGGGTTGTCATGCTCCTGAAAGAGGTGGTAGTGGCCAACTGCAGGCGAGGAGTGCAGTTTCCAGGTGAATCGGTGGCCAGACAGCCAGGGAGGAACACGAATCCAGGTGAATCAGTGCCACTTACAGCAGCTTGCAGCCAAAAGACTCCAGTGGGCTGAGTTACCCCAAGGGCACCCGCAGAGCAGGCTCGCCTGGCTGTTGTTACTGAAATTGTTTATTTGCGTCACCAGTTCGCATCTGTTTGGCTTTCTCTTTAGTGACATCACTTTGCGGTATAAGGAGATACGGCGACAGAAGCAAGAGCACAAATACGAAAGGGAGAAATGCTTGAGCAATGGTGATGGACACTCATCAATGCTGGATGAACAAAGCGGGAACAAACTAAGGGAGAGGAAGCTCTGAGGATGGAGGGCTAAAAAGAACTCGTAGTGTTTGAGTGGGCCTGGTGGACAGTTCAACCTTATCCTACCTAACGTGTAACTTTCGTTGTTAGCTTTCCAACATGTGAAATCCCCCTGGGGGAAAAGATGTCACTTTGACGTAAACACCCTTTCTCCCGCTGTACACCAGGTCGAAGTTGGAGAGAGTCTGTGTAAAGGGAAGTCCAAACCAACAGCGTTGCACCGAGATGGGATCTTCACTCCCACGTGTTGTATGTCTTCCTGGAAAACAAGGTTTGGAGACAAGGGGCTTTAAAGCAAAGCGCAAAGGGAATGTAGCTCACGTACTCCCCGTGAACCGCGAGATTCCCATGTGGGCATTAGGAACACTTGGTTTGGAGTGTACAGGCGCCAGGCGCAGGAAACAAATTGGTTTGTTTTGTGTTTTTTTTCTGCTGAAACTACCTTGAGCTATGGAGTAAAACTGTGTGAAGTGTTCAGCCACCAATTAACAGAACTGCAGCCAGATAAGCATTAGATAAGCTGAGACTTGTGAACCAGTTGCGTAACTTGCACAGAACGTACCACAGGACACTACTGTTACAGCCCCCGGAGCGCGGGGGTTGTTGCCTTTCTCTAAACTGACTTTGGACATCCCGGAAGAGCCTACTGGAGTTTTATGTTGTATCACAGCTCAGGGGAGACAGACAACTTCTCCTTGTTTGTTTGTGGTTGGGGTTTTTTTAATCTTTATTTTAGTCTTGGTCATCTCTTAAATGTAAGGGAAGGTTAGGTAAGGTCGACCTGCCTTTCCTTTACTTCCTAGAGTAAAATGTATTGCAAACAGAAAACTGGGAGTTAGTTACTCCATGGGTCTTAAGTTATTTGCCTTATCCTCAGCTCTTTTAGTTCGCTCACTGGGCAGGTTTCCTTCTTGGCATCTGCTCTTCAGGGCACGTCAGGTTCTGCCACCCTCCAGAGCTGCCGGTTCCTCCCAGGGTCGCTCCAGGCTGAGCAATCTCCCGCGTCCAGCTGGAGAAAGCCTCTCTGCCACCACGCACAAAGCCACTGGCGAGGTGCCCCCGTCCCTGCCCGCAGAACGAGCCGAGGCACCGCCTCGTCCTTTCCCCGGTGGACGTCTGCGGGCGAAGCCGGGCGGCGTTTCAGAAACTGGAAACCTGGGCTGTGTTTGGGGGCTTCTCTGTGGGTTGTTTTCCAAAATGCACTACACTAAGCATCAATTTTGTAACCTCTGCTCTAAGCCTTTGCGTTGGCATCAAAGGCACTGACGTAACCGTAACCCTATCACTGCTCCGCTGCTGTGATCTAACCGGGCTGCTCGAGAGGGGTCACGGGGAAGTGTTTACTCCTAAGAGAGCGACACAGATGCCACCATTACCATTTCAGGAATGCAAACCCAAACTTTTGAAGTGCAGAGCTGCTGACCAGCAAACATCCCGTGCCGCTTCGATCCCGTACGCGAATGACAACCCAGATCCCCCTTTCCCCTGTTTACAGGGTGACCCGAATACCTCCCCCCCTCAAGGGTGGGCGCTTCGCAGTGGGGCCATCTCCAACTCATCAGTGCTTTGGTTGCGTTGAAGAGCTCAACACAGGAGGCAGAGTTTGTGGGCTGGGACTGCCCTGCCTGCTCGGCAGGAGCAGAGGAGGGTGACCAGTATGAGACGTAGCGTGTCCAGCACGCTCTGGAGAGTCGCTCGACGGCTGCTCGTGAATCAGTGGTAGGACTTTGCTGTGAGGTAGTGCAGAGTGTGGGGCTGTGTGAGTAGCTACTGACGAGTTTGTAATGGGCAGAGTGTGCCCCGTCAAGCAAGTATTTATTTCTTTGCCTTTCCACCCAGAGACATCCCCGTTCCACTTTTAGACCAGTCTAACGACCTGTAGCTGACTGGTAGCTCGTTCCAGTGTGTCGTGCTTGTGTGGTCCCAGCTGAGCAAGGCTCGGGTCAGTGTATCTTCATTCTGTTTGTGCTGATGACACCATGGCCCCCCCACCCTGATCTCCACAATACGAACTCCTGGGTCTCTCACGATTCGGGTGGTAGCAGCACACAGGGCGGGTCTGTCGCTGTACCTCCCTCCTCCTCCTCCTCCTCCCCCCTTCCTTGCCAAAGACCCATGTAACGTACCGGTGATGAACACCGAGTGTTGCGGGTGTTCTGTGTCTGTTCCCTGGTAACAATTCTGGAGCTTTGACCTACTACCTAAAACACTGACTTGTTTGTCCACATCCACCTGAAGAGCTCTCATGGTTAGTGTGGAGAACTGAACCCTCTAATAAACGATGTTGGCTGGTGTGTTTTGGTACAACCTGTGTGTGCGCCTGCTCTGTCTCGCTCGTCTCCTCCCAAGTGGAGCTGGGAGGCTAAAGGGGCCTGGTCTGAATTCCCCTCCCGTTCCCCTTTCAAACACTGGTGCTGTCTGTAGGGGATGCTGGGCCTCCAGGTAACGACCCTGTCCAGATTTTCAGAGGAGCGGATGTTCCAAGCCCCCGGGCCACTGCTGTGATTCAGAACGCTTCTTGCAGCACATTTACAAGGGGGAATCTTACAAGGGACTCTGCACAACATGGTGAGTAATTCTGGTCTCAGCCCTTCCCTCACAGGCTGGCCAGGGCAGGGGTGGAGTCCCTGTGATCCCTGGAGGGGTTTCCAAGCCCCCCGTGGAGCTGTGGTGCTGAGGGCCATGGGTCAGTGGTGCCCTGGCAGTGCTGGGGGATGGTTGGACTCCAGGAGCTGACAGGGCTCTGCCAGCCCAAATGATTCTGTGAGTCTCTGAAGTCCAGCGTTGCGGGTGGGCTCCAATCACAGCACGCTCCTCTGGTTTTAGGAATCCTTTTGTGCTCATCTCTTAGAAGTACTCAAAAGCAACCTCACGTGGAGCAGATGAAGGGACAGCCGGGAAGCCTCACTTTAGTAACGTGGGGTACATAAAATGCGGCCACCCCTGTGGAGATGAGAGGGGCAGCAGCTTCTGTGTGTGCCTGTATCTTGCTGTGTGTTTTCTTAGCTTACCTTTGTCAGAAGACTGGCATGAGATTGTCTGGGTATGTCCTGATACCTCTAGGGACACCCGGGGGGGTTGCTGGCTTTAAAAAGGAACAGTTTAGGGAATGGGTTGGTGAGAACATGCTCAGATAATGCTGCTTAAGGTGACTTTTCTAGCAAGCAGCCAAGTCCCTGTGATCCCTGGAGGGGTTTCCAAGCTGAGTGCTGAGGGCCATGGGTCAGTGGTGCCCTGGCAGTGCTGGGGGAGCAGTTGCATTCAGTGATCCTTGAGGTCTCTTCCAACTTCAGCGATTCTATGATTCTTTGTTCGGGAGGCTGGCAGGGGTTGGACGCTGCTCTGAGGTGCAGTTTTGATGCCCCTTGTGCAGACTTTTCTTTGTTATTACAGGATTTCGGATGGTGGTTCCAAGTGGTTAATACTCTGGCAACTGCCGTGGAGGAGACCACCTGCCTGGACCCTCACTTCTGTCCCCGCCACCCATGATGCAGCAGTTGCTCCTCAGCCCTTCAAGAGGGTTGTTCCAGCTGCCAGTCCTGCTGGAGGAGGCCACAGTCTCAACCAGGGCTTCAGGAGGAATTCTCTGCTGCTATTTTTTTAATTTCCCTGTGAATTTTTGGTCTTATTGTTGACCTTAATATACTCTTGGAATCATCAGCTTCTGACACAAGTATGGGGGAGCTTTTCCAGGAGTATTTTGGCCAAGAATAAGTGGCTTTCCTGCGTAGTCGGCTGGCTGAACTTGCCACCAGAAGCAGAAGCCATCTGAGGTACCTCTGCTCCATCCTCGTGGTGGTAAAAAATGAAACCCATCCCCCTGAGGGGTGCATGGGCCACCCTGCTGGGAGCTGAGCTGCTGCTAATTCACTATCCTCAGTTACCAAAAGCCCTACCCAAGCACGAGCTCCTGCCATCCATTAGCAACAGGAAACTGGTGTTTAATAGAGGAGTTGGATAAACTATCAGATGCCAAACTGGGGCCTTTGGAGGTGACCAAAACCCGTCCAAAACTGACCCTGTTTAGAGCAGCTCTATGGGTCGCCTGCAGCTGCCCCTGCCCTGAGGCTGGAGGGGTGGAGAGCCTTGAGGTGGTCCTGCAGGAGGGGCTGGTGGCCTGGGCTGCGCTGTGCAAGGGACATCCCACCAAGTCCCTCGGGAATGCCCTTTCTGATCTCTGCTCTAGCCGAGGCTTGAGAGCTGGGGAAGGAAACCACAATTTGCTCTTTTCCGACTGTTTTTTACATGTGCAGAGGAAGGGCTGGTTTTGGGCGAGTCTGAGTCCTGGGTGGGCTGGGCAGCTCAATGCTCTGGGAAAGGACCCTTGATTGCAGGAGGAGGCTCCTCTCCCACCAAGGCAGCATTTTTGGGTTGCAGTCCAAACTTGGTTTGTTGTCTCCTGAAAGTTAATTCCCTGCCAGGAGCTCGTGGGACCACCTCCCAGCACTGCCCTCCCCAGATCGACCTGAGAGCCCAGCAGCAAGGGCAGCAGGTGGGTGACCTGGTCCTGGTGCCCGCGGTGGGGGGGTTTCCTGGGAATTCAAGGTCCCCTGGAGCATCACGCTGCTCTGGGGTCACCCGAGAGCATTCACCCTCGGAGTGCAGGGATTTTTTTTACCCCACAAAATCACAATTGTTCCATTTTCTCTGGTTCAAGCAAAGTGAATCTCTCCCTGAGGTGACTCCTTGCTTCCCCGGAACGGCGTCCTGGTGTTTGAGGTAAGGTGGATGAAAACAGCGTTACGAGGCCAGGGTAAGAAAAGGAGAGATCTCCATCCCCGCTGCGCGCGTAGAAGTTTGGCTGATGGTCACTTTGCCCCGGGCACCTGCCGGCGGGCACTGACCATTTGGTCTCCAAAGTGCTGAAAGGGCTTTCTGGGTCAAGCTTTGTGTAAATGGCACTGGGCACTCTGAGAGCTCAGAGGCTTCACTTTCCGCTGCGCGGAGGCAGGGAGAACTGGTGGGGTTTCTTTATGAAGAGGCAGAGCTGGGGGCTTGCTGCTGGACAGCCCCAGTTACACCCAGGACCCCGAGTGTGACGGGTGGGAGGAGGCTGGTGGTGGTGGAGAGGAGCAGCCTGTCAGCCTCTGTCAGGGACAGGTGAGGACCCGAGGATTTGAGTCTCGGGCCATGATCCAGGGAGCCCAAAGGGGTTCAGGGAGGGGAGCAGCACCCCGGGGGGGCAAGAAGAGGGGACACGGGTCCTGATCAAGAGAAGGAAGCACTAAGCAGGGTCTGGGGGGAGACAGAGGAAGGGCTGAGGGGGCAGAGATGCTGTGAGAGGCAGGAGGGGAGCAGAGGGTGTTGGAGAGGTGAGGGGGGGTGGTCCCTGGGTAGTGGAAGGGGGGATTTGGGGTGCAGCAACTGGGGAGTGGAGGATGCTGGGAAGGGGACTGCACTCGGCTTTAGGATCCCCAAACTCCAAGGAGGGGGGGGCGGGGGGAGGCAGC